>JACCIB010000770.1:0-87931 GCA_018906965.1 Philotrypesis tridentata | reverse complement strand
TTCCTCGCAGCGAATCGGGAGACACATATTTGAAAGCTGAGATCGAGAGCTTTCCAAAAACATATTGAATGCTATATTTGGATGAACCGTTCCGAAGATATGGAGTCCGGAAAAAAACTAGCCAATTTCGGAAAATTTCCCAGAAATTGCACATCAACCTTTTTTCGATTTCTGCTCGAACCAGCTTCCTCGCAGCGAATCGGGAGACACATATTTGAAAAGCTGAGATCGAGAGCTTTCCAAAAACATATTGAACGCCTATATTTGGATGAACCGTTCCGAAGATATGGAGTCATGAAAAACACTAGCTAAAATCGGAAAATTTACCAAAAATTGCATATCAACCTTTTTTCGATTTCTGCTCGAACCAGCTTCCTCGCAGCGAATCGGGAGACACATATTTGAAAAGCTGAGATCGAGAGCTTTCCAAAAACATATTGAACTGCCTATATTTGGATGAACCGTTCCGAAGATATGGAGTCCGGAAAAAAACTAGCTAAATTCGTAAAATTTACCAAAAATTGCATATCAACCTTTTTTCGATTTCTGCTCGAACCAGCTTCCTCGCAGCGAATCGGGAGACACATATTTGAAAAGCTGAGATCGAGAGCTTTCCAAAAACATATTGAACGGCTATATTTGGATGAACCGTTCCGAAGATATGGAGTCATGAAAAACACTAGCTAAAATCGGAAAATTTACCAAGAATTGCATATCAACCTTTTTCGATTTCTGCTCGAACCAGCTTCCTCGCAGCGAATCGGGAGACACATATTTGAAAAGCTGAGATCGAGAGCTTTCCAAAAACATATTGAACGGCTATATTGGATGAACCGTTCCGAAGATATGGAGTCCGGAAAGACACTAGCCAAATTCGGAAAATTTACCAAAAATTGCATATCAACCTTGTTTCGATTTCTGCTCGAACCAGCTTCCTCGCAGCGAATCGGGAGACACATATTTGAAAAGCTGAGATCGAGAGCTTTCCAAAAACATATTGAACGGCTATATTTGGATGAACCGTTCCGAAGATATGGAGTCCGGAAAAACACTAGCTAAATCGGAAAATTTACCAAGAAATTGCATATCAACCTTTTTTCGATTTCTGCTCGAACCAGCTTCCTCGCAGCGAATCGGGAGACACATATTTGAAAAGCTGAGATCGAGAGCTTTCCAAAACATATTGAACGCCTATATTTGGATGAACCGTTCCGAAGATATGGAGTCCGGAAAAAAACTAGCTAAAATCGTAAAATTTACCAAAAATTGCATATCAACCTTTTTTCGATTTCTGCTCGAACCAGCTTCCTCGCAGCGAATCGGGAGACACATATTTGAAAAGCTGAGATCGAGAGCTTTCCAAAAACATATTGAATGCCTATATTTGGATCAACCGTTCCGAAGATATGGAGTCCGGAAAAAAACTAAACTAGCTAATTCGGAAAATTTACCAAAAATTGCATATCAACCTTTTTTCGATTTCTGCTCGAACCAGCTTCCTCGCAGCGAATCGGGAGACACATATTTGAAAAGCTGAGATCGAGAGCTTTCCAAAAACATATTGAACGGCTATATTTG
The DNA here is from genome assembly GCA_018906965.1 of Philotrypesis tridentata. Taxonomy (NCBI): domain Eukaryota; kingdom Metazoa; phylum Arthropoda; class Insecta; order Hymenoptera; family Pteromalidae; genus Philotrypesis; species Philotrypesis tridentata. Next base: position 86,353 of record JACCIB010000770.1, on the reverse strand, counting down.
GATGAACCGTTCCGAAGATATGGAGTCATGAAAAACACTAGCTAAAATCGGAAAATTTACCAAGAATTGCATATCAACCTTTTTTCGATTTCTGCTCGAACCAGCTTCCTCGCAGCGAATCGGGAGACACATATTTGAAATGCTGAGATCGAGAGCTTTCCAAAAACATATTGAACGGCTATATATGGATGAACCGTTCTGAAGATATGGAGTCATGAAATATCACTAGCCAAAATCGGAAAATTTACCAAAAATTGCATATCAACCTTGTTTCGTTTTCTGCTCGAACCAGCTTCCTCGCAGCGAATCGGGAGAAACATATTTGAAGAGCTGAGATCGAGAGCTTTCCAAAAACATATTGAACGGCTATATTTGGATGAACCGTTCCGAAGATATGGAGTCATGAAAAACACTAGCTAAAATCGGAAAATTTACCAAGAATTGCATATCAACCTTTTTCCGATTTCTGCTCGAACCAGCTTCCTCGCAGCGAATCGGGAGACACATATTTGAAAAGCTGAGATCGAGAGCTTTCCAAAAACATATTGAACGCCTATATTTGGATGAACCGTTCTGTTACGTCTGAACATGTATATACAATTTCTTAATTCGCAATGGTTCCAAGGGAAATAAATAAAAGACTCTGGTATACGTTATGTGAAAAGTATATATGTATATATTTATCCATTCATTTATTAAACATGAATTTACAGTAATTGCCCCTTGCTTTGCGATCATTGTACGATCGCATTACCGGGTGAGGGGTCGGAAAATACGAGACCAGTATAGAAATGAAAGACTCAGATATTTTAGGAAGAGAAAAAGTACCTTGCTACTCTCGGTGTGTTGTATGTGTACGTGTATATCTATATCTATGTATATGTAGAAGTCGATGCTGGATGCTGCCGCTCGGTAATCTCCCGCTGTGAGGGTCTTCCTTCGTAGAGAGAGAGTATACGGCGCCGCCGCGTCTGGGCCTTTTTACAGGTATTCGGTCGGTCCGTTCTATGCTCCGTATCTATCTCTCTCTCTCTCTCTCTTTTCTTTCTCGAACGGAATGTCTTCTCCGTTTACTTAATTCCGGAAGGCTCGCGCACTACTGTTTTGGTTTTTCGGCGCGTGTTCAAAATAATACAATTATATAGGTTCGAGTACTTATCGACTATTTGTGTCTGCGTATATAGAGATCACGCACTTGCGGTCAATCGATCGTACTGATCAGTTTTCGGTCTGTGAACTTAGTGACCGCGCCGCCGCTTATCTTCTCTATTTAAGCAGGTAGGTGATTTTTGGCGCTGGGCCCTCTCACTTTCCGCTGCCACGCCTAATTACGTGACCGTCGAAGGTTTTTCTCGGCGCTTCTCTATCGATGATGACACTTGTTTACGCTTTTCTTCAATCTTCCACTCTTGATTTCCTCAAGGCGTCGGCCTTCCGCATCTGCGTATTACCTGCCCGTGTTGCGTGCTGCATTAAGGGCAATTCCTATTCTCGAGGTCTCTTCGAGTTTTTCGGCTAGTGCGCAATCGTCGTGAATTTTCCTCGTTGTTGCGTATCTGTTCACGTATTTGTATTTCTTTCGTGATGAAATTTGTTGATTTCATTACACTTCCGCCCTTATAAAAAGACGAGAGTACATCTCGAGTCGATTACACGAAGTGTGCTTGTGTGTATATATGTGTGTATGCATAAGGTGTAATGATGTGTTCTCCTGATATTATGAACAAAGAGTAGTATCTCATAACTTCCCCGTTGCTCATTTACAATTGTTTATAAGGTACTTTTTTAAGTATAAACATTTATTTTTGTTAATAAGGTTTACAAATATCTATTCGCAAAATTTTTCTTCTAAAATTTCTTAATACATTCTTTTATTGTTTTTCGATGATATAAAAAAATGTTTACAATTATATTTTTATAAGGAATTCAATCAATTTTCTTTTATTTTACAATAATATGTTTTACAAATTGGTTTTTCTTGTATGAACATGTGTGTGTTTCATATAAATATACATATATACGTATTTCTTCTTATTCTGCAATAAACAAAGTTTGTAAATAAATTCATGGTAAGTACATATATTTTCTTAATAATAGTGTTGGAAAAATGTAGTGTTTGTTAGTTCTAAGTAATTTTTCTCTCATTCGCATCTCCAGCCTTTCACTCGACCAGAGCAACGGTTCCCTCTCGGCCCGAAAATTCGTCGCCCGTCCCATCGCGACGTATCGTAATATCATTACAGTATTCGTCCAAAAACAAATCAAAACTTCTCAAAAGAAAAAAAAAGAAATTTCGTGAAATTTTTTTAAGATTAGAGAATAAACTTTTACTTTAAACAAGAAATTCCTCAAATTTTGCATTTTCCCCTTTTTTTTTATTGTTAGTTTTATAGTATAAAAGATTTCATTTAACATCATAACCCTATTCTTACTATTCCTTCCTTTGGAAGTTCCTTTTCCCTTTATATCGTATAGCTATATATTTTTTTTCTAAGTACAAATTTTTTTTGCTTTATATTTGTTTCCCTTCACCTTGATACTTGTGGCAATATATATAAAAATTTATTATTGATTATAGGAAAATTTGTAGGTGATAAATTCCTAATTTTGCGATGGTTCGATATGCGAAATTCGGAGTCTATTGGCGTTGACTGTTTTTATTTTTTTATTTTTCATTTGTATTTTGATATTGCGCTGTCCATTGAAGATGTCCAGGACGGTATATGGACCTTCGTACTGATCTCCTAGTTTATATTGCTTTCCTCCTTTTAATAGCCATACATTATCGCCTATTCTAAACTCTTGCGGATTTACTTTGCGGTCATAGTAATATTTGGACTTGATTTTTGAATCAATTAAGTTTTCTCTGGCAATTCGTTGCAAATCATATAACTTTTGATTAAGATTTGTAACGTAATCATTGTAAGTTGTGGGTTGATCCTCTTTTTCTAGTGGATCACTAGAGGGTAATCGGGCCATTTTCCCGAATACTAACTCGTACGGAGTAAAAGAATGACCTTCGTGTGGAACGGTGTTGTAGCATAGAGTTGCAAGTTCCAATAATTCGTCCCACGATTCATTGGTCATAATTGTTTTCAAATATTCCGCTAATGCATGATGTGAGCGTTCTAGTGAACCATTAGCCTGTGGATGATAGGCTGTCGTTTTTACTTGCTTAATCTTGAACCTTTTTGCAATTCTCTGCAATAATTTTGACATAAAGTTGCTTCCTTGATCGGTTAGAATTGTCACTGGGGCTCCAAAAATGCATATGAATCTTCTGACAAATGCATCGGCTACTGACGTTGCTGTTGCATCTTTCAAAGGTATTGCCATACAATATTTTGAAAAATTACACTGTATTGTTAATATATTGTTGTGGCCATTTTCTGTTACTGGAAATGGTCCAACAATATCGAGACTTACTTTTTCCATAGGTGAGTGTGGAGTATCGGTGATTTGCATGGGTTGTTTTGTTTTAACCCTTACTAACTTCTTCACTTGACACGTAACACACGTACGTATGAAATTTTGCACGTCCTCCTTGAGATTTTCCCAAAAATATCGCTGTTTAATTCGTCGATATGTTTTGGTGACTCCTCGATGTCCTCCTACAGCGGTGCAATGCATTTCTTTAATGATTTTGCTTCGATCTTGCTCTTCGATGTATTTGATTATACCCAGGCAGATTATGATCTTTATTTGCACATTCTCCAGAGCTTACGCATTAGTTGTACTATTTCCTTCCATTCTACGTTTTCAACGTTATGACTTTTTGCTATACTCACAGAACGTAATCCTTTTTTTATTATCAATGCTTTCAATACTTCGAAGGTATCAATCAAATTCTTTCGAATTTCTGTAGTACTTGCGGATGTTGTGCTCCTTATTACTGCTGCGAAAAGTTGCCGATTATTTCTTGTAGTGCACTTGATTTCGCCTGACTCTAGGTTTGCAAATTTTGGTAAAAATTTTCTCGATAACAATTGTTCTGCTCCTGTGTCACACGGGTTACCTTTTGTGTCAATGAAATATATGTAGTTGTCTTTTCGCATGTATAATTGTTCTCTGCATTCCACAAATTTCTCTTCTCCTCGTACTTCGTGATCACTTTGCTCCCTTATTTCGTCCTCGTTGCAAACGGTGTCCTCGAATACAGGTTCACCTCTCGTTTCGCCTGATAGTGGTGGACTTTCGTTCTCGTCAACACTTTCATTGTCATTTTCTTGCTCCATAGTTGCCTCGGGTAACGGTGGCAATCGATTCACTTCGTTTGTTTTTATTAATTTTTCTTGGTTTATTTCCTCTCGTGATCGATTTGCCTTCTTCGGTCTTTTGTCCCTATAATTAGGAACTGGTATTTTTCCCGCCCTCGTACGGGTTTGTACTGCTAAGACTAGCTTCTCGTGGATTTCCTCCTCCTCGGGTTTGTCGTCGGTGACCGGATTTCGTGAAAGCGCATCTGCGTTGGTATTGCTCTTACCACTTTTGTACACAATATCATAATCATATGCGTTCAATTTTATTCGCCATCGGCTTACCTTTGTCGTCAGATCTGTAGATTTCTTAAACCACACCAATGGTTTACAATCTGTAACAATTGTGAAATGTCGACCCAATAAATATGGTCGAAATTGAGATACCGCGTAGAGAATAGCTAGCGCTTCTCTCGAATAAGAATTGTATCGGCTCTCGGTATCGGATAACACTCGGGACACATAGGCTATAGGTCGATCCTTTCCTATGTCCCCTTGACTCAAGATGGCGCCAATGGCGTGCAAACTGGCATCAGTTGTAACAACAAAAGGTTTTGAAAAATCAGCAATTTGCAATATTGGCTTTTCGCAAAGTTTATTTTTCAAAATTTCAAAAGCCTTTTCGGTCTCGTCTGACCATTGAAAAACCGATTCTTTTTTTAAAAGATTGCTTAAAGGTCTTGCGATGTTCGAGAAGCCTTCGATAAATCGCCTATAATAACCCGCTAATCCCAAAAATTCGCGTATATTTCTCTGCGTTTTGGGTCGCGGAAAATTTTTGACCGCTTCAATTTTTCTCGGATCTGGGCGAACTCCTTCTGGTGTTAGCAAGTGCCCCAAATAAATCACTTCGGTTTGCAAAAATTTGCACTTGTCAGGCTGCATTTTAAGATTAGCGTCTCGCAACCTTTTCAAAAATTTTTCAAACTTTTCATTGTGTTCTTCAATTGTTTTTCCATAGATCACGGCGTCATCTAGGAATAGGAATATTTCACGCCCTTGTAATCCTTTGAATACTAGCTCAACGGCTCTCTGGAACGTGGCAGGGCTATTGCAAAGGCCCATTGGGAGTTTGTTAAATTCAAATAACCCTTGCGGAGTGGTAAACGCTGTTTTGTACCGATCGGGTTCATGTAGGGGTATTTGGAAAAATCCCTGCGCTAGATCAAATACCGAAAAATATCGTGCTCCCTCCAACTGATCAATTATATCCAAAATATTCGGTAGAGGATATTTATCTTTAACCGTTTTGTCATTCAATTTTCGGTAATCGACCACGAATCGATATCTCTTATTCCCTTTACTGTCGGGCGTCTTTGCGACTAAAAATGCTGGGGATGAAAAGGGCGAATTCGAGGGGCGTATTATATCGCTTTCAAGCAACTCGGTTACCTGCCGCTCGAGCTCCTCCTTTAATAGATGCGCCGGCCGGTACGGTTTCTCGTATATAGGTATATCGTCCATAGTCACAATGCGGTGGCTTGGGACTTTGGCTGTTCCCAATCGTTCGCCTTTTAAATGAAAACAATCGGCGTATTCTTCAATTAATTTTTCAATCGGTTCTCGAGTCTCTTTCACCAAATGATCTAATTTCAATAATGATTTTAATTTCTCAATTCGAGTACTCTCATGGTTTTCGGGATTGTTGCATAATTCAATCTTAAAAATAGACTTGTCCATCTCCATTGACATCTCGGCAGAATAATAATCTTTCCCTGAAATTTCCATATAATTGAAGCAAAGGTTATCCATATGACTTTTTTCAATATAATTTTCAATAAAATAACAATTATCCGCTTTATCATCTTTACGATCCCCATATAAATGTTCAAATATTTCCGCTCCCACAAAATGTTTCTCCGTAATGTCGTTCGTCTCGTGTCCTTGAATCGTATCGTCAATTATGAGCTCATCGATTTCTCTATCTTTATCCGGAATTTCATCTTCGGATTCATTTTCACAAATTTCATTATCATTATCAATTTCATAATTTGCTACAATGGCCATTTCATTTATTTCATCATCGTAGTCTTCATTTTCATTATCAATTTCAATATCAGTTGCAACGTTTACTACAATGGCCCTTTCATTTGTTTCATCATTGTAGGTTTCATTTTCATCATTAATTTCATTATCAATTTCAATATTATTCTTCATTGCAATTCCCGTATTTATTGCAATCTCATTACTAGTCATGACTTTATCATTGATTGCGATCCCGTTCTTAAATTTGCGCGCATTTTCGTCAATCAATTCTTTCATATTCAAATCATCCTTGAATTCAACAAATTTCTCAATATTTTCGCGAACCGTTTCTTTCGCGTTCTCAAAATTTTCATTCATCGGACAAATTTCCGCATTATTATTTTTCGTAATTACGCTTTGCTCATATTCAATTGATTCGTGCGATCGGCTTATCGAATGCTTCTCCCGATTCAAGTATACTCCCGCTCTTCGGTCTGTCTCGTCATAGTCCGTCCTCGGTTCCCCCTCCGCGGGGTTCCGCTCGGAGACCTTTCTCTTTTCGGTGCCCCTCCCAGCCATCGCGCTCGAGCTCACGGCGTCCCGTTGCTCTGTAGACTCGATGGCTGCTCGATTTTTCGTGAACGGAATTATTTGTCCATTTATTTCAATGTACTCTTCATTGAAATTTATTTTCGCATTACCTTTGCGAAAAAATTCATTACCCAAAATACCTGCTTCAATTATTGGGAAATTATCTTCCACCAAATGGAACTCTGTAATAATATCATTAAAATCAATTGTTATTTTGCCGAGTGTACCGATGTATCCCTCGGTTATCCCTTTCAACTTTATGTATTCTCGCTTGTCAATTTTAACATAGGGCGCTACCTCCGACTCACGCACTAGGTTAATTGCCGCGCCGGTATCCAACATGAATACCAGTGGCCTTCGAAAACCTCCGGCATCAATCTTAATCGTTGGGGATGCGCTTATTCGACTAAGATTTATTGACTCGATCCGGCAATGGGTATGGGCCCCTGTCGCGGAACTCCCGGGCGTCCTCCTGTATTTGACTCCCTCGGGGCGCCCTCCCGCGAAAGAGCACTCTCGTTTCCCTGCCCTTGATTGTTAGCGCGAGCTTCGCGTTGGCGCTTATAACAATCTCTTTGCATGTGGCCCGTTTTTCCGCAATAATAGCAATCTTTAATTTAATTTATTATGGGGTAATCTTATATTAGGTTGGGCCCCCCTGGGTCCATATGAATTATTGCTTCTATTATTTTTGCTGTTACCATTGTTAATATTATTATTGTCATTGTTGCTATTATTCGGCAAAAACTCCACCCGACGCCTGTTTTCGGCGTTCCAACCGCCGAAATTTCGATTATTTTTGTTATAATAATTCGGATTTTTATAAGGCCTTCCGCTCGATTGCGCTTGTTGTTGCATCATTTTTCGACAATTCATCATGACGTGACCCGTCTTTCCACAAAAGTTACATACTATTATAGTGTAAGGCTCGATTGCATGTACTTTACGCGTCTCCGGTACTTTCCCTTTCTCGTCCTCCGAGGGACTTTCGTCTTCGTTACCGCAGCCCGCGTATTCTCTCTCTATCTCTATCGCTTGTTCACGCGCTTCGTCTAGCGTCTCGTAGTCGCCCATCCGACCTCGAATTTCCCATTTCACGCCGCGTTTAAAGAATTTAATGCAGTCTCTCTCTATTTCAGCTCGAAAACTTTTTTCGTTCTCCGCGTCATATCTCTCTTCCCGTAAAGCGGTTGCTAGTATTTCTTTTTGGATTTCTTTGATTTTATTGAAAAATGTAATTACCGACTCTCCTCTTTTTTGACGTTTCTTTGCTAATTCTCCCGTCCAATCATGATACGTTTTTGCCGAACCGTATATTTTTTCAAAAAAATTTATTACTTCTGTTATCGATTTGAAACTTTGACCGCGACTGCTCGTAAGTGCGTCTCCGTATAAACGCATTCGTATGAATTTAACCAATTCCGTTTCGCGTCCCGCCGGAACCATCTCTTTCGCTTCTCTACAACCGTCAAGAAATACATTTAATGCGATATTTTGTCCGTTATACCGTGGAATGATATCTAAAATATTCGAAATTGACATGCCTCTCATACCGTCGGTTGCCATTTCGTTATCGGTATTTTCGAAATCTGCGCCTTTACACTCGTTCGTAGTAAAATAGAGTATATTACTATTTTTTAATGTAGGATTTGAGTTTGAGAATGACTCGATTTTACGTAAGTTTTGTGTGGTTGATGGATATTTGAAAAATTCAGTTATTCGGTCAACAACTCCTGTAATAAATTCTATTCCCCCGTACCCTGGGTTGTCTCTGAGAGTATTATTTACCTCCTCTATATTTTCGGGTTTTGAAAAATATTCTTCGACTTTTTCCGCTCCCACGAATTTACTTAAATGCGCTTTTATATCTTCAAACTCTTTTTCTTCGCTTATTATCGACTCATCTGTTTGTGCGCTTTTTAGATATGAAACTAATTTTCTGTGACTTTCGCTCTTATTGACTATCGGAGTGCTCGCATCAAATTTTCTATTATTGAGTTTTCTGTCAAAAATTTCTTTGCTTTTTAGGAAACTTTCTCTTTTCAATCGTAATTGTTTCGTGATCTTTGTATCTTTGTCATTATCACTGTCGTCGTCGGTCTCGTTCTTTTTGTCTCTGTATTTGTAGAATTGTTCTTGTGATTTTGGGAAATTGTCAAAGTCTTTCGGTTCCTCGATCATGTACTTTTCGCAAGTTTCCGTAATTTCTTTCGCGAGTCCGTTTGCGTCTCCGATTAATCTTTGTACGGCTAAACTATCGTTTTCGTCAACTGTGTCTATATTTTCTCTAGTTTGTCTGAATTTATTGAGTATCGTTGAGTCTTCGTTTGAAATCTCCGGTTCGCGCCAATTGCTAAACGCGTCCGCCTCTGACATTATTGGGAACCATCGCTCATGATCTCGTATTTCCCTATTCCATTTGCCGATGCACCAATTTAAAATTATATATATATGTTACGTCTGAACATGTATATACAATTTCTTAATTCGCAATGGTTCCAAGGGAAATAAATAAAAGACTCTGATATACGTTATGTGAAAAGTATATATGTATATATTTATTCATTCATCTATTAAACATGAATTTACAGTAATTGCCCCCTTGCTTTGCGATCGTTGTATGATCGCACTACCGGGTGAGGGGTCGGAAAATACGAGACCAGTATAGAAATGAAAGACTCAGATATTTTAGGAAGAGAAAAAGTACCTTGCTACTCTCGGTGTGTTGTATGTGTACGTGTATATCTATATCTATGTATATGTAGAAGTTGATGCTGGATACTGCCGCTCGGTAATCTCCCGCTGTGAGGGTCTTCCTTCGTAGAGAGAGAGTATACGGCGCCGCCGCGTCTGGGCCTTTTTACAGGTATTCGGTCGGTCCGTTCTATGCTCCGTATCTATCTCTCTCTCTCTCTCTCTCTCTCTCTCTCTCTCTCTCTCTTTTCTTTCTCGAACGGAATGTCTTCTCCGTTTACTTAATTACGGAAGACTCGCGCACTACTGCTTTTCGTGTTTTCTGCGCGCGTTCAAAAGAATACAATTATACAGGTTCGAGTACTTGTCGACTATTTGTGTCTGCGTATATAGAGATCACGCACTTGCGGTCAATCGATCGTACTGATCAGTTTTCGGTCTGTGAACTTAGTGACCGCGCCGCCGCTTATCTTCTCTATTTAAGCAGGTAGGTGATTTTTGGCGCTGGGCCCTCTCACTTTCCGCTGCCACGCCTAATTACGTGACCGTCGAAGGTTTTTCTCGGCGCTTCTCTATCGATGATGACACTTGTTTACGCTTTTCTTCAATCTTCCACTCTTGATTTCCTCAAGGCGTCTGCCTTCCGCATTTGCGTATTACCTGCCCGTGTTGCGTACTGCATTAAGGGCAATTCCTATTCTCGAGGTCTCTTCGAGTTTTTCGGCTAGTGCGCAATAGTCGTGAATTTTCCTCGTTGTTGCGTATCTGTTCACGTATTTGTATTTCTTTCGTAATGAAATTTGTTTATTTCATTACAGGATGTAGCGCAGAATCAACTTGATACACTAATGTAAAATTGAAATTCTCTGTTTTATTGATTAATTCTTAATGATACACAATTTCAGTGTAGTAAATAATACCGAAAATTAGATATCCTTGATCGAGACGAAATTTATTTTAGTCTCAAACCTGTACCCTCGCGTATTGAATTTACAACTATTTACGCGGACTAGAGGACCCACGTGTCCTAGATACGAGGAGATGGCGCGTTTCAGCGGAACGCGTGGGCAGCGAAATATCCTTTAAGGATATACACTTGCTTGTCATTCGGATGTAAGGATGGTAATGTGCAGCAATCACATAAAGGCGTGATTAGAGTGCAGCTACTAAATGGTATTTAGTAGTACCACCCTGCACCGGAAAAATAAAAAAGGAAGGGAGGGCTGCTCCCTAAGTCGTACCCACACCGTATTCAGTGTGTCATCGACTATACTAAGAAGAAAGGATAGTGACTTCTACCAAAGGCAAGTTACCAAGAGGAGAGTGAAGAGTAGAAGTGAAGTTACACGGCTCGCGCTGCCCTTCTTATACCCAAAAATGCGGCGGCGGCTCGATTCCCTCCAGCGTAAAGCTCAGTCCCCGAAACACATTTACGCGGGGTTGAATCAACGCAAAAGCGATTATACATGTCCCGGCATAGAAAACTCGCGTCGGTGGAAAAAGAAAACGGGTGGGATACGCCGCGCCCAAAATTACACGCACATGAAAATTTCCGAACATGCACAATCAAAAGGACCCCACTGAGCGCGCGACCGCACCGTGATTTGTCCCCCATTCGTACGAAGGACCGCGATTGGCAGCGCTAAATGCCTCTGAGTGACCGCAGAGAGAGAGAAGCTGCTGGCGACGGCTTGGAAGGGAGCCACGGCTGTGATCCGCGTGGCTGTACCCTTGCAATATATAGATGATTCTTTGTGAAATCGAAGATGAAATTTTTAACGCAATCTTATAAAAAAACTAATGGAAATTATTCTAGAGCATATATATATATATATATATATATACTAGGGGTAACCCCCTGCTCGCTTCGCTCGCCAACCCCCATAGCCTCAATCTTAGTTTTAATATTAACTGAATATAACTTAGATCAATATAATAAATAACGTTGCTAACAACATTTTCAAATGTTAAATAGAAGTAAAAAATTATTTACTGCGTCTATAATTTACGAAAAAAGTATTTACTGCGTATATAATTTACGAAAAATGTTATATAGAATTATAAGTTAAAAGTTCTATTGTTTCCACACCACCTTTGAGGTAAATAGAAATGGCGCTTTTTTTAAAGTGGTTTCCCCTGTAGGCCTAATCTACTAAATTTTTGTTTTTTTTTTCAAATTTTGTATTTTTATCTTTTATAATTTTAATCTTAATAGTTTATTCTTGATTTGTACGTAACAATAATATTTGTAACAATTTTATCGATGATTTTATCGATAAGGGTGGTCGCAGTGGTATTGGATTAGTCTTTTAGAAATGTAATGCAATTCTAATCTAATTTTTAGGGTTATACCACTGGGATTACCCGAAAAACCGTTTTGCTTATAGTGGTTTTCCCTGTAGGCATATTCCACTGTTAATGAATTTTATTGAAGCAAAATGGTTGAAGCAAAATAGCTGATAGTAATTAGATTTCAAGAGGACTGAAAGAATAACATTCGTTAGAATCGTTGGAATATAATACAAATGCGTTAAATTGTAAATTATCGTTAAAATTGTTATTAATATATTGAAACGGCTCAACTTATTCGTCGTTTTTAAGCCGTTGATTCGAGACTCGGGAGAGGTCGTTCGAGAGAATTGGAGAGGTAGAAACCCTGGTTGGTCAAGCATCCACCGTTATGAACAAGGGTGGAGTTGCCAGGGGTTCTGACTCTTGCCAGGCCTGGGGGTGGGCACTGGCAAAGCAGAGCTGCTTATGTGGTCGCTTGGGCACTCACAGTACCCGCGACGCTGTGTTAGGATTCAGGCTGGAATTCATAGTCGACCCTCACCCTCACCCTCACCCTCAAACTTTTGAGGGGCCGTTACATGGAAGCCCGCATTTAAGAATGACAGTCTGTTATGGTAAAAGCTTGTCCTTTCTGACCCTGAGTGACCGTCATCACGTCATACGAAACGAAACTTTGTTATTCGTTTGATTAATACTAAAGTAAATTTATAAAAAGTGCGTACTCTTGAAATCTATATATCACATATTAAAAAGCGGCATACGTAGTCTTTTGTGTTTTCTTGTTGTTCATAATACAAATTTAAAATTTTTAAAAAATGATTAAATGATTATAGATATATTGTGATTTATATTAAGTGACATATATTGTGAACAATAACTCGCATTTTACTTTTTATGATTTTTAATAATGTTTTTAATAAATTATGCGAAAAAGTTAAGTAGATAATGATTTATAATTTTAATTCAAACGATAACCTCACGTTCGTGATAGCACAAAATGGCTTTAAAACGTTTTTAAAACGTATAGCTTGCAAACGTTAGTATATTTGTGAGATTTGGTTTTAAATTCTTCTTTTGATTTAAAAGATACTAAAATTAGTATGCAGTTCAAATTTTCGCACCAATCAAGTAATGATATTATACATTTATCGTAGTTTTAATTCACGTAAAAAAATTATTTATTCATAATAAGTTGTATTTTATTTATTTGCAAATAATAATTGTATTTATTGTATTTATTTTTAGTAATTATTTTTTAGTAATTATTTTTAATTTTCGTGCCAATCAAGTAATGATATTATACATTTATCGTAGTTTTAATTCACATAAAAAAATTATTTATTTATAATAAGTAGTATTGTATTTATTTGCACATAATTATTGTATTTATTTTAGTATCTTTTTCAACTGAAATATTCGAATTTTCGCACGATTCTAATTCTGGACTTCTGGTGAAGTCTGGACACCATTCTATTAAATGCGGGCTTCCATGTAACGGCCCCTCAAGAGTTTGAGGGTGAGGGTGAGGGTGAGGGTCGACTATGAATTCCAGCCTCACATAGCCACGCAGCCTCAAAGGAGTGGTGGGGTACGAACTATCCAACCTTCCAATGAGCAAGAGGGTGGTAACAGAAATTGTATCAAGTATCCCTCTAAATAGCATGAGTGGAAACTTTTAAAACAATAAACGAAGACGATACATTATAAATTAATAGTAATGTATAACAAGACAATGATAGTTTGTAATACAAGAAGATATAAGAAGAATTTTAATTAATTCTAAATTTTTCATTATTTCCACACCACCGTAAAGGTAAATGAGAGGCGCGTTTTTTTTGAGTGGTTTTCCCCTGTAGGCATATTCCACTGTTATTTTATTATTTTATTTATATAATTCATTAATTTGTATTTATTTTGTAATAAAATGATGATAATTGGTAAAGAAAACTGTTCATTATAAATTTATAATTTGTATGTTAATAAACAATATAATGAAAACTATCTTATATATATTTAAGTTTGTTTATTGTACTTTATTCGTAAATGTATAATACGTTGTACAAACTGTATTAAATATGTATAAGTGTTTGGAAGTTAAAAATATTTAAAAATAGTACATTATGTTGTAAATGTTACAATGAACATATTTATATAATATAAATATTGTAAATTTATAATCTATGTAGTAATATATTAAATTTAATTATCTCATATAAATTTAAGTTAGTCTATTGTATTTTATATAAATTTACTTTATTTATGAGAAAATAAAAATGTATCTATGTAATTACATTTCCTTTTTTGTTTTTGCATAATATAATTAATAATAAATTTTAAAACATTTGATCATATTAAAAGAGATACTTCATTCCATTTGCTTCGCTTATACTAAAGTATTTATTTAACTGTACATAATATTTCATTTTAATTTAAGAAACCTTGAGATTGAACATAGTTTAATATTTCAATCTGAAGGTTTCCTAAATTTCGTAGAACATTATTTGACAGTTCTATAAATTTACGATTTCTGTAATCAATAAGTTTAAATGACTTATCATAAATCCTCAATACATCTTATCTTCTCAGAAAGGTTTCATAATGTATTATATATTAATAACAATTTTAACGATGATTTACAATTTATCGCATTTGTATAATATTCCAACGATTCCAAAGAATATTATTCTTTCAGTCCTATTGAAATCTAATTACTATTAGCTATTTTTGCTTCAACCATTTTGCTTCAATCAAATTCAATAATAGTGGAATAGGCCTACAGGGGAAATCACTATAAAAAAACGCACCATTTCTATTTACCTCAAAGGTGGTGTGGAAATGATAGAACATATTTTCTTAAAACATATCTATTTACTTCAGTGATGGTATGTTAATAATAGAACTTTCATCTTTTTGTAATAAATAAACAACACTAATATGAATAAACATGTCTACATATATGAAGTGTATAGGGGGCGCTGAGGGGTGCAGAGGGGGGGGGGCAAACTTTTGAAACATTTCTTGGTTCTTTTGAGGGGGGGCGAGGGGGGCCAAATTCCAGCGCGGCTCAAAACTCATATTATATATATATATAATATATATATATACACACACACACACACTAGGGGTACCACCCTGCTCGCTCCGCTCGCCAACCCCCTAAGTATGAACGGTAAAATGTAATATTTAATGATTGATTTTTTTTAATACTTTGTTTTATATTTATAATGAAGTAAACTGTATTTTACAAAACATATAATTATTTGAAATTATGCTTATACAAAAATTCTTTATAACTTATAAAGAGGGTTTTATAACTTATATGATATATAATTATAAGAGTTAATTATATATCATTTATAAATTGATTTTTTTATTAAGTTATAAAACTATTCGAATTTTTGTATAAGAATAATTTCGAATAATTGTTTTGTCAAATGCAGTTAACTTCATTATAAATAAAAACAACGTAGTAAAAAAAATCAATCAACTGTCAGTCTGAATCCGTCGTCGAGTCAGTTAGGAACGTACGGAAATGAAACACGAAATGGAGAACTATTTCCAAGTTGACGAAGGCGCCGTTGGCGGAGAGGATCAAGGTCCTCCACATCCAGTTCCACTAGCACCAGCTAGGGATCCCGCTCCGCAACCAGCGCCAGGACCGGACGGAAGTCCAGGAAACCAGTGAGGAGTTCGGAATCCACGAAGAGGTAAGGATTTTTATTATTTTTTTTTTGTGCGAGTAGTTGCGCGCAGTGTGTAAATACTCTTAAATTGATAAAAAGTCGCGACGCGGTGGGACTGCAGAAATGATCTGGTGCACGCGCGTGTCTATTTTGCGTATTACTATATGTAGGAACTCGTCGCAGGACGACCGGCGACATGGTCGTCGTCGTCATCATCCATCAGCTCTCGGGCTCACTCGCGCCGGAAGCGCATCTAACGCCCGCATCTGCTGATAGCCAAAGGCCTCCGCCTCTTATCGTTGCTCAAGTGCGAAAAGAGTCCGCGCGCGTCGCGTGTCTTCCTCTTGTTCTCTCTCTTTTTTCTCTCAATCGTACGTATGTACATGTACGCGATCCTACCGAGAGAGAGAGAGAGAGAGAGAGACGGTGTGTAATACGCGCGCTTTATCAATTCGTACATCCATTGTGTTATATTTATCGATGGCGCATCTGCATGTACATATACGTTAATATTATCGCTTCGTTACGATATTTATTATGTTATGTTTATTTGTACGTTTCAGATATAAGAGTGAACCCATACCACCGTAATTTTGAGAATGCTGCGGTGTTCTTTTCGAAATTGATTACTTGTTTGAATAAGGAGACAGAAAAGGAATTAAATAGAAGAAGACAAAATCGTCAAGAGTAAATTTTGTTGTTAAAATTTAGTTATATATTAATATATTATATTAATGATTATATTTATTAATTATTCAAATTGTTATAGTGTTAAATTGTTATTGTTATGGTGATGTGGAAAAAATAGAAATAATTTTATCTACATTTATTACCTATACATATCACTTCCACCATCTTCCTAGAAACAACATCTAACCTAAAAACACACAACACCACAACCTAAAAACTATATCTATAACAATCTATGATTACCTCTACCTACCACTTAAGGGGTTATGACAGTGTTAAAACCTGAAAAAAAGGAAAAATTGTTAGTGTTGAAAAAAATTAATAGATATATAGGTGCTCTAAAAACTATATTTTTGCTTTCAAATACAAGTATTATACATCACTTTTATGCATAAATAATATGCATAAAGTGAGTGTAACATTTAAAAACAATTAAAGGTATTTGCTTACCAAAAATCATGATTTTCATCACTTTTATTTACTTGCCGCATGTTTCTGATGGAACCGTACCATCAATCCTGTTGAATCAAAGTGCCAAATCTTCATTATGAGTCTGGTCTCAGACTAAGTGGAACAGATTCCTGAAAAACACAAAATTAATATAATTAATTAAACATATATTGACAATATTAATAATTATAGTGAATGTTACATATGTAAACATACGTAACATTCACTTTGAACTTATTTTTGCCAATTCTGCTCCACTCAGTTTGTGACCGTACTCATTAGGAAGGTTTTCCACTTTGGTTCATCCGGATTGATGTTACGGTTCCTTCAGAAAGCTGCGGCAAGTACATCAAAAGCATGAAAAAACTAAATTTGAGTAAAAGGCATTTAAAGTTTATAATGTAAATCATACAAATGAACTCAGCTATACTTACAGAAAATATCCGGCATACCTTGATTTGCTTTTGGTACTCAAATATACATACAATAAAGTATATTTGATGGTACGCGCTTGTCATGCTGTGTGATAATAGCATTTAGAAGCTGAAAATAAAATAAAAATTATCGTTAGCTATTCATAATCAAGTTATGTTTATGAATTACAGTTACATACAATACTTACCATTATTAAATACACATCAAGTTCTTAAAAGGTATGCAAAATAATACTTCAGGCAGTCAATATAAGCTCCCATTTTGCTGGCTTGCACCCGTATACCTAAAAGCAAAAAATATACCAACAAAGAAAAAGCTCATTATGAACACTGTTATTACAAATTAGTTTCCAATACTTATCTGAATAATGTTTGTACTCTGCAGAAGCTCTTGCACTTTTGCAATACCACTATAAGGTTATAAGCATTGCTACAGCAGCTAGCAGACTAACTGCACTGATCTAGTGTCTTGGATGAAAAACAGCTGTTTGGCTGCTTTCTGCTGCTTTACAGAAAATTCTACTATACCGATCAAACAGAAATCTTCATTCTCGACTAGACGCTGTGAGGCACAACCTATTCGAGTGGCAAATTCAAATTTGTTGAATGCCTTTACTTTAACACATTGAGTTTAGTAACATAAAATCACACATAGAAAAATTAATTTTACAGATTTTATTTATTTTACGGAAATAATTAAATTAATAACTCTTGAGAAAAAAACGGTTTGTAAAACGGTTTTTAAGTCATATTTTCAGTAAGATTTCTCATGAAATTACTCTGTAAAAAGTGGGTTAGAACAATCCTTTCCACAAGTTTGGCCTAATTAAAATATTTAAAAATCACGATTTTTCAAAAATTTACTTGAAACAGATTTGTTAGTTTTTTGTTAATATCTTCGAGGAAAATTTTTTTAGCCAAAAACGGCTTTCAGGACCATATTCTACAGACTATTAACTATGAAAAAAGTGAATAAAAAAAAAATGGGTATTTTCAAAATTTTAACACTGTCATAACCCCTTAAACCCTTACGTCTACAGTTAATTTAACGCCTTCACCTTGATATAAGCGAGGAAATAATTAAACAGATTATTTCCTGTGCTATTTTTTAAAACCCTCCCCCCAATCGGCCCCTATATGAGCCAGGCCAACCGCCACCCTCTCAGCGTCAACTATTCAGACGCTGAACGTCGGATGCGACACTAACGGAGCCGACGCACCGCTCCAGCACTGCAGCCAGCGGAAGGAGTCAACGCCTAGGAAGTCATCGCCCGCCTCTGCTGAGGCCAACCACCGCTCACAGACTCGCAGAGGAGCAGCTACCAGCATCCGGCCAACTGGACTCCGGACGTTCCAGACTTCCTCAGAGATTCTCTCTTTCTCTCTTGCAGAGACTAAGGAGAAGTTGAGCGGGCTCTTGCTATCGTCCAGACTCGCTTCCAGAGTCAACGTGTAGAGGCTGAGCTGTGTCCGCTCTATACGCAACGTAGATGCTCCAGTCGGACGCGACTGCATCGTGGGACTTCGAAGCCTGCTCCACGAGCAGCCCCTCGCCCTGTCACTGCTATAAGCGAACAGACGAGTCTTCTGCAGTAGCGAGGCGACTCCAGACCCTGCTCCACGAGCAGCTTCTCTCCTTCTACGGCGTTTCTACGCCCGCCGTTTTCTAGACCAAATTGAGCGAGGACCGTCTCTCTGCATCGACGCGCTCCGAGCGCCCCCCTGTCGACTCCCCACCCAGAGAGTCTCGTTTATGTCAACCTCCATCAATGATCTTTCTATGACTCCATCAATGACATTTCTATAGTCAATAGACTATATAACAAACCCTTATACACATTCTAAGTATTAGCGAAAGACAAACATAATACAAACATAACAATAGAAATGACCAACTTTTTCAATAGTTATTAGTCACATAAAAGTTAGTCATAAATTACTCATAAAAGAGAAAAGTAACCTAGTTCGATTCGGGGACCTATGCGGATGCCTATGCGGGACCTGCACCTCTCCTAAATCAAAATAAAGACAGAAAACCTTGGTAAAATGCGGGGGCCTATGCGGGGCCCATATTGAAAAATACGCTTAGAAACCACAATAAATGCGGGGCCCGTGCAAGACCCTTATTAATGTCTATGAGAGAAAAGAAAGTACTAATGCGGGGCCCGTATTGAAAAATACGCTTAGAAACCACAATAAATGCGGGGCCCGTGCAAGACCCTTATTAATGTCTATGAGAGAAAAGAAAGTACTAATGCGGGGCCCGTGCGGGGGCCTATGCGGGTCCCGTACCTCTCCTAAAATACGCTTAGAAACCACAATAAATGCGGGGCCCGTGCGAGCCCAAAACCTCACCCGAAATCAGAACAACTATATAATATAGGTAGATATATACTAGGGGTGTGCTCGCCAACCCCCAAACGTGGGTCCTGCTTATATTTTTGGTATTCATCCCTCATTATTTGCAATGATTATAAGAGTATGTATAAGTTATTTTATTTGGCTTATAATATAGAAATAAACGGAAAAGTAAGTACAAATGATATTATAGTCAGGGAGTCCTAGAATTTTGTCAAAAAGTTCGTGCTATAGTTTATTTTATTGTTGAAATATATTAGTAGTCACTTAGTGAAAATAGCCATAAAGTCGCTACGTCGGGCCAGGTCGGGAACATTGTTATTATTGTAAAATAAGTTGCAGAAATGCATTTTTTTTAGTTTTTCTTGATTAACATTATTGTTATTGCATTTCTGTAAAAATAGGTAGAAACAAAAGTTGATCAGAATTGAATTTTCTATAAGATACATATATTTCTGAATGAAAAATTAATGTTCTTCATTGCTAAATTATTAAACAAAAATTCATTTTTATTCATCATATATCTTGTTGGAAATTGTTTTTTCACAAATAGTAGATTATAGTTATAGTTTCAGTAATAATTTACCAAACATGCAATTGACCCTTTTATTAAGCGGAACAATGGACAATTGACATTATGATATATTAAACTATAATATTACACATACAGAAAACATAAGCAATATAAATTTAAAATTAAATTTAGATAGCAATCCTACGGTTAAAGAATGTGATAACGAATATGTTAATAACAAAGAAACATTTATTAGAATAGAAAAAGACAGAAATGGTTTATATCGATGTTTTTCATATTTTTTCTATAATGAACAAAATTTATATATTAAAGTTAGATTAAATATTGTAAAATTTATGTTTCAATTGGAACAATTATAAATACTTTATAAGAAATTGAATGACACTAATACATTAAATAAAAACAGATTTTTTCCTTTTTTCAAACGCTTTCAACTTTTGATCCAGTTGTGCGATTTCAAAGCTTAATAGCTTAAATTAAAGCTCTTTTCTTCTACTTTTTTGTTAGTTAGTCCAAATTTTTTTATAAAATATAGTGTGCTATATACATGCTTTCAAAAAATGATCTACTTGAGAAGCATATATATAGCTCAATACATTAAAAATTTTGAATCTAGACTTACTGTTAGAAAAGAACAAGAAAAGAGCTTTAATTTGATGTATTGGACATTGCAAACGGATGCTTGGACCAAAGTTAGAAGGATTTTAAGAAAAAAGCGTAAAATTAGCTTTATTCATAAGCGCCCGAAACAGATTTCGTTGCCTTTAAATGCACATATCTTTTGATCAGTGCATCCGATCCAGACAATTTTATATGCAAATGAAAGGTCTTTTAGTGTACTTTAAGTCTATGTATTTGAAAAAAATTATAACACTGTAGATAATGCCCATTTTTTAATTGTTAGACCAAAAATTGCGTTCATTTTTTTCGGTTTTTCGCCTGCAGCTCTTTGTTGGCATAGGGTTTTGACTAAGCACACACCGGTTTATTGTTTGAAATCAGCTACCAAACAAAACTAGCATGGTCTGATAGGTGTGCTCTCGAAAATAAAAAAGTGCGATTTTAGGACCGGCTTGTGTGCCACTTTCTGGTGGATTTCCAGATACCGTGTGTTCCAGGTGAAACTGTCCATGCTGGGTGGAAGTGTGGGTGGAAAAAATTTATGGGGGTGAAGGGAGATCCCGGCGTCTGAGCGCGTGCAACCCACATGTTTCGTATTAAAAAAAGTTGCGTTCAAAAAATTTAAAATTTGCAAACTTAATATTTTTTGAACAGACACTTAATTCTACAGAAAAGGCTGAATTCCACGGTATTTGAATCATAAAAATCGAATGGTAACTTCTTGAGATAACGAGATTAGTTTGATAAATATCACTTGCAGGATTGTGAATTGATAAAAGTGAAAATGCTCCGATTTTTTTGATTCAAGTTTTGTAAGTATTGGGGATCCTTACGCACAAACGTGAGTACGGCAAAAATTATCCTTAGTTAAGAATTGTTGATTTGAAAATTTTGAGTGCAAACTTTTTTCTAATGTCGTGCCACACGTGCAGTAATGCCGGAGAGAGGTCTCAACCTTTTATTGCACCGGTGGACACTCTTGGCTACAGCGGTCTAATGAGGGTTACCCGTTTAATTACCCTCCATAAATAAAATTTTTCTTCCAAATTTTTCAATATTTTCCAATTTTTCATTATTATGGATTTTTGTATGAAATATTAATCATTTTTTAAATTTATGAATAATAATAAAATTTGAATCGTGGAAATTGGATGATTTTTACTTTCACTTCACTGAACGACGCGGCTCGCATCAAGGCTCGCATCGAGGCTCGCATTGTATTTCCACGTTTTTAAAATCTATTGACGTACAATTGGCCGAATTTTACCAACACTAATCAAGTCTAGCTCTTTATGATATCCATGGGTAATCTTTCGTCCCATGTTTCCTACTCAATCTCCGTAATAATAAAATTTTACAGTGATTTATATTTTAATTGTAAATCTATTGTTTGATTTGAAGAATTTATTGATAGCAAAATTTTAAGACAAGAACTGTGAGTTGACTTCACTAAGGTAAGGCTCTAGTCAACATTTTCTCCAAAAATTTTCCCACTTTTCTGTTTTACTGTTTTTGCGTTTAGAAATTTTATTTTATTGTATTTTTGACGGCGAAAGCGACGACAACTTCTAAGATCGGTTCATTCGTAGATTTCTACTCGAACCGATCACTTCGTGAACTTTGAACGTTTTTTCCTTCCCGCAAAATGCCTAACGTAGTGTACGAGTTGCAATAATGCATCTCTTTTGTGAGAAAACTTTTTTGCGGTCAAAGTGCAGCGCAAATTAGAGATGAGTTTGCTGTTGAATTTTCACATAGACCGATTCCTGCAATATCTACGATATGGAATATGGTGAGCAAATTTAATGAAACGGGCTATGTCAATACAGGGCACAAAAAATGCGTTCAACCAGCCAAGCAATTGCCGGAAGTGCAGCAAGTGAATGTTTGTACTTACGTTGAACACAAAAAGGCAAGTTCGGTGCTGCGCATAGCTATGGATTTGGAAGTGAGTAAATCAAGTGTCCAACGAATTTTGAAGAAAAACTCGTACTATTCGTACAAGTATCAACACCATTAGCAACTTCTAGCAGGAGATCCTGAACGCAGGATGGTATTCTGCGAAAACATGATGAATTTGATCAATGAAAATCCGAATTTGATTAACTTCATCTGTACGACGGATGAGAGCAGCTTTTATCTATCGAAAGTTCCGAATAGATAAAATCTGCGCTACTGGAGCACTGAAAACCAACACCTTACAGTGGACTCTAAAACGCAATACCCACAAAAGGTAAATGTGTGGGCAAGAATGGTCGCAGATAGGATTATCGGGCCGTTTTTCCTCGCCGACAACCTAACTTCTGAGGTATATCTGCAGCTACTTCAAGAGCGGATTATGCCAGCAATCCGAAATTTGGAGCAAGAACTGGGTGTAAGTAAAACATTTTTTCTATTACAATTTTAACCAAAAAATTGCAAAATTGTCTCTATTGTTTTTACCGCATAAATATTTCTTCTTAAATTCTAGCATAAAAAAAATCGAATATTGCAATATCAGCATAAAAATTTTTTTAGAACTGCAACACTAGCATATAGAATTCATTTAAAATTTCTAGTAATTATTAATTTTTAGTATTAATACTACACTTATTCTATTTCAATTTGAATCTAAAATTTGCTCGAAAATTTGCAAATTATTCGTTTTAAATTTTAGCGCATAAGTATTTCTTCTAAAATTGTGGTATAATAAACGCCCCCCCCCCCAAATAAACCTTTTAAAAAGGTAAAAGGCTGACAAGTATAAGGTCGTTTCTTCCTATGTAAGAATTAAACATTAATTTTATAACTTTTGATAACCTTAATGTCACAAAAATTCTAAGAGTTTACTCTATCTATACGGTTATTTCATTGTTTTAATCAAAGATAATTTTCGATCTCACAATTTGGAACGCTTATATGGTAAAAATTCAAATCTATCTATCTAAGAAAATATTAACGCGTAAACATCTTCACGTTAAGGGTTTGTTGGTCAGACTACCACTTCTTTAGTGTTACTTCTCCTATACCTTCGAATTTACATAAATTTCAATTTTAATTTTACCAAAAGAAAGTTATGATATCAATAAATAAATTGGCAAGTTCTTTTATAAAAAGGAATCGATTTGAAATAAATAAATCAGCGTTTAAAAATTAAATACACATATATTATAAATATATATGTATTTATATAAGCACTTGACCAAATTGCAGTATGTGAAAAGGTACAGTCGGGTACAATTAAAACTTTAACTAATTGCAACTGCTGCCACGTTCTGCGCATTCTAGCTGACGTTTGGTGGCCGATCACGATGATGCCGTATTTACCGTGGGAGATTAGGCCACCATTCTTCCGGTAAATTGGGCGTTGCGTGATGGGTCACAAACATGCGCAGAACGTAGCGCCAATATGTTATTATTCAAAGTTTCATTTTAACCCTATCGTACACGTAATAGAATGGTATGATGTTCTTACATGCCATTATCACATGACAAATGTACCCATAATATGTGGTAATATCATGTTTGTCTAAAATTATTATGTAATTTCACAAGATTGTTTCGCATCATGAAAAATTTGTCTTTTATATTTATGGAAGCAACGAGCGGATGTACAATCTACTCTACTTAGTAATTCAGTAAATGTGTTGCTATCCTTATTTCATTAAAAATCTATGTCGAGGACGATCAGATACAATTATATATGGGATTTAAATTCTGTTGATTTACATTCAATTTAAAAAAAACAGGAACAAATTCTATCATGTTGAACACAATTTTTTTTACGGAAAAACTTGCCGTCCCGTTCTATCATAGATAATCGATGAACTACTAAATGTCAGTGTAATTAACAATATCATAAAATGTTTTATATAGTTAATTTATCGTCTTATTATCCTATAATGGGTACTACTCAAAACATTATATTAAAATGTGAAAACGATGGCCTCAAATAATAATAATAGGAATCCCATGTTTTAATTAAGTAAAGATTTTAAACCAAAAGCGGTAAACTACATAAATATTAATTTAAAATTTTTAAGCTTGATATATTTTCCAACTTGAGTCATAGAAATTTATTTTATAAAATTTTTTTAATATGAATTAATAGTTACAATTATTTTTAATCAACTTCCTGTAATCTGCCGATAATAATAACAGAGTTATGTAAAACATACATACAAATAACCAAAAATTGAGCCTAGAATGATTACAAGACTAAGTGTGAATTCTTATCAAAAATTGGTTAAGAACAGTAATAAATACATATAGAATGAAAAATCGATTAAGAGATTTTCTAACGGTGTTTCATTAACAAGTTACTTTGGTTAACCTTGCATAATTTGAAGATGGTATCCATCGATTATCTATGATAGAACGAGACGGCAAGTTTTTCCGTAAAAAAAATTGCGTTCAACATGATAGAATTTGTTCCTGTTTTTTTTTAATGAATGTAAATCAACAGAATTTAAATCCCATATATAATTGTATCTAATCGTCCTCGACATAGATTTTTAATGAAATAAGGATAGCAACACATTTACTGAATTACTAAGTAGAGTAGATTGTACATCCGCTCGTTGCTTCCATAAATATAAAAGACAAAGTTTTCATGATGCGAAACAATCTTGTGAAATTACATAATAATTTTAGACAAACATGATATTACCACATATTATGGGTACATTTGTCATGTGATAATGGCATGTAAGAACATCATACCATTCTATTACGTGTACGATAGGGTTAAAATGAAACTTTGAATAATAACATATTGGCGCTACGTTCTGCGCATGTTTGTGACCCATCACGCAACGCCCAATTTACCGGAAGAATGGTGGCCTAATCTCCCACGGTAAATACGGCATCATCGTAATCGGCCACCAAACGTCAGCTAGAATGCGCAGAACGTGGCAGCAGTTGCAATTAGTCAAAGTTTTAATTGTACCCGACTGTACCTTTTCACATACTGCAATTTGGTCAAGTGCTTATATAAATACATATATATTTATAATATATGTGTATTTAATTTTTAAACGCTGATTTATTTATAAATAATCACGTTATCGCTCGATGGTGGAAGTTTTGAGGAATGGAAAAACTATGCGTCTCTTCGAGCCAAGTAACTTTATTGCTGCCAAACGTTTCGGGATATATTAATCCCCTCATCAGTGGCTAAATTAAATACGTACAAAAATTGAAATTATAACAAAATTACAGAAATTAAATTTAAATTTTTAAATTTTACAAAATTACTATAATAGTATTACAAATATAATAATAATATACAAGGAATTTAATTTAAATTTTACCAGAAATTAGAAACGAACGCCGTCTTCCTGATCGACGAACATTAAAAGCAATCGCAAACGGATCTAATGAAAGCAATATTATAAATAAGCTAATGAATTTATACAATAATTACACAAAAAATAATAATCTATCAGACTTACGGAACTATGACTCGATGTTTCTTACAAGCTAATCATGCCGGTGCCACTAGATGGTAAAGCGGCACCGGCCGAGGCAGGAGGTCAACTGAGATCTCGCGACAAAAATCGCCCTTTTAATCGTCTCAATACATCCACCAAAAACAGATATTCATACACAAAAATATGAAGGTGTGCAAAATATAGCGGCCACAGATACCCAAGTTCGCTCGGTGTATTAGGAGCGCAAGACGTCATAGAGGCGGCATATACTAATACTCAGATAGTAGAGCGGGGAGGCCGAGCCGCTATGCATGAAGCGCTCCTGCCATGACTATATTACTATATAGTATACAGTATTCATGCATAGCGGCTCGGCCTCCCCGCTCTACTATCTGAGTATTAGTATATGCCGCCTCTATGACGTCTTGCGCTCCTAATACACCGAGCGAACTTGGGTATCTGTGGCCGCTATATTTTGCACACCTTCATATTTTTGTGTATGAATATCTGTTTTTGGTGGATGTATTGAGACGATTAAAAGGGCGATTTTTGTCGCGAGATCTCAGTTGACCTCCTGCCTCGGCCGGTGCCGCTTTACCATCTAGTGGCACCGGCATGATTAGCTTGTAAGAAACATCGAGTCATAGTTCCGTAAGTCTGATAGATTATTATTTTTTGTGTAATTATTGTATAAATTCATTAGCTTATTTATAATATTGCTTTCATTAGATCCGTTTGCGATTGCTTTTAATGTTCGTCGATCAGGAAGACGGCGTTCGTTTCTAATTTCTGGTAAAATTTAAATTAAATTCCTTGTATATTATTATTATATTTGTAATACTATTATAGTAATTTTGTAAAATTTAAAAATTTAAATTTTCTGTAATTTTGTTATAATTTCAATTTTTGTACGTATTTAATTTAGCCACTGATGAGGGGATTAATATATCCCGAAACGTTTGGCAGCAATAAAGTTACTTGGCTCGAAGAGACGCATAGTTTTTCCATTCCTCAAAGCTGATTTATTTATTTCAAATCGATTCCTTTTTATAAAAGAACTTGCCAATTTATTTATTGATATCATAACTTTCTTTTGGTAAAATTAAAATTGAAATTTATGTAAATTCGAAGGTATAGGAGAAGTAACACTAAAGAAGTGGTAGTCTGACCAACAAACCCTTAACGTGAAGATGTTTACGCGTTAATATTTTCTTAGATAGATAGATTTGAATTTTTACCATATAAGCGTTCCAAATTGTGAGATCGAAAATTATCTTTGATTAAAACAATGAAATAACCGTATAGATAGAGTAAACTCTTAGAATTTTTGTGACATTAAGGTTATCAAAAGTTATAAAATTAATGTTTAATTCTTACATAGGAAGAAACGACCTTATACTTGCCAGCCTTTTACCTTTTTAAAAGGTTTATTTGAGGGGGGGGGGTGCGGGAAGATTTCACTACTTTTAAATGGTACATAATACCTAAATTCAAAGAATCATTAACATCAACTAATTAAGTTATAAATTTAAAAAATTAATGTACATATGCTTATGTATTATTGCAATAATAATTATTTTTTTGACACCGGTCTGCACAGCAAATAGTTATGTTTGGATCATTATTATTCAAAAAAGAAATATCTAACGCGTAGTATTAGTTTTAGGGGTTTTTAACGCGACTCAAAAAATATAGTTTATGATAAACTTGGAGATCCACACGAAGGTTATAATCTAGCAGAAACCAACAGTAGACTAATACTTCATAGCTCCTATATTCCCATAACTTGTTGCCAACCCACATTCGCACTATAACTATGTCTAACCTGCATGAAGTACTAATTTACTGTATATTTGTATAACGTAATGACTTACGTCACGTGATTTTCTAGTGCAAAATTCAAAAAATTAATAGTATTCAAATGTAAATTTTCAATATACAAATTCTGTATTCGATTTCGGTCTTGTTTTTCAAACTTCGACGTGATTTCACCGCACCTATACAGTACAATGGCATATCTCTTACAGCGAACCGCAATAAAGCGTAGACATGCAGCTGCCGTTTTACTGCCGGGGATTCCCACACGCTCTTACCTAGCTGATGCCTATAATCGCACCTTTGTTTTATCTGTCCCTCAGCCGTCCCTTATTCTAAGTACTACGTGATGAGTCGCAGAGAAAATTCACGAGAGTTCAGTCTGTACTCGGACTTCGACAGAGAACGACCTACCGAGTCTGGTCACCTTTTCCCATTTCTACACTTTTAATGCGGCCGACGTGGGTCTAGCTATAACGAAGCCCGAGATATAACGCAGAGAGAAGGTGTTTAATTATTAAAATATAATTATTAATTATCAAAATATTACCTTTCTATTATACAATCAAACGCGCCACTTAAAATCGAACGGTGTTCTAAAGACGAAACGAACCTACCTATAATGATTTGAGAAAAGAGGAATAGAGAACAACGCTTACTACTATTGGTTTCTGCTAGTTTATAACCTCCCCGTGGAACTCCAAGTTTATCACAAATTATATTATTCAAGTTGCGTTAAAAACCCCTAAAACTCATACTACGCGTGTGCAATAACGTTTAATCTAGAACCTGCAAAATGTTTCAAGTGAAAAAATGCATTTACAGATAAGATGGCATTGGATCAAAATAGTATCAATGGATTTCACTCAGTCAGATACGTATATTTTAATTATCTTTAAATAAATTAACTTTATGATAATAGAACATGATTCTTTGTTTTAAAATAAATTATTGTTTCTCTGTTACAGGTGATCCGATGAACTTGTCGTAAAAAAGAAATTTATAAACAGCAGACTTTACTGAATCAGCCTTATTTATCACTGTAAGTAATATACAGAAAAATAAAAATAAAATCCAAAATTTGTGTATATTATTTCTTCGAACTTAAACGATGAAAATACAACACTTTCACTAGCTTGTACATGGAAAAATAGAAACTTTCTTGCATGAAATATATGCAACCTTGTCTATGAACTTATAATTTTGACTTTTACATAAATAATTACACTGTCGACTTCACGCCTTTAGTGTCTAAATTTTCAGGTACGTCTACTTGAAAATCGTCTAGACCAATTTTGAGCTGTTCAATTTTGAATGCCTTATATGATAATTATTTCAAAATTGATTGATACGATAAACTTGAAATTTCTCATGATATCCCTCTGATTGGTATTTATAATGAAAATTTAGTTATTTTCAATTTTCAGAGTGCCCAAAATATAGTCTGTTTCCAGAATATGGGTTGAGCGTCTCTTTTCTCAATGGAAATACATGTTCTGATTTCTAAAAAGCAAATAGACCATGCAAGTAGTTGTTAAGCCCACAGCTTAAAGGGATAGTATAAGAACTTTTAAGATGGTACAGTTGAGTACTATGGAAATAATCATAGATTAAAAATTTCAAAATTAAAAAATTCAATTTTTACTGGGCTCTATCAAGTTGAAAATTCTTATCCTATCCCTTTGAGCACTTGGCTTGACAACTCATAAGTTCTCGTTACCTTATACAAAACAAAACAAGCTTTTTCCTTGGGAAAAGTCTTGTTACGTCTGGAAACTGAGTGTACTTGCTCTCTCAAAATTATGAAAAATTTTTAAACCACTTGTCTTCTGAACTTGTATAATAATTATAAATCTTGAAAAAACATTTTTCACATCACTAGTTTCTCACAAGAATTCCTTCCCTTTATAACATGACAGTTGCGTAGCCACCCAATAGAAATAGCAGAACATCGACTGCAAATTCTGTAAAAACTCTCAACGATACTTAAACGATGAAAATACAACACTTTCACTAGCTTGTCACTTCACAAGAAAATTCTTTCCTTATATAACCTGATAGTTGTATGCCTTCGTAAGTTCTCGTTACCTTATACAAAACAAAACATGCTTTTCCCTTGGCAAAGTCTCGTTACATCTGGAAACTTAGTGTACTTGCTCTCTCAAAATTGGCAAAAACTTCTAAACCACATGTCTTCTTAACTTATATAATAATTATAAATCTTGAAAAAACATTTTTCACATCACTAGCTTCTCACAGGAATTCCTTCCCTTTATAATATGACAGTTGTGTAACCTCCCAATAGAAGTTCTGTAAAAACTTTCTTCAATACTTAAGTGAAGAAAGTACAATATGCACACTTTAAACCACTTGACTTCTAAATTTAGTAATCATAAATCATAAATCTTGAATATTAAAACTGCAAAACTTACGTAAACTTCTTTTACTTCACTATAAGCTTGTCACAGGAAAATTTGTTGAATTTTTTTATCTACCCTGAACGTTGTGTAACCTCCAAATGGAAAAAAATATCTGAAATAAACAAAAATAATTAAACAAAGAATCAGTTCACAAAAAATTAATTTATATTGTATTGATTTATGTTGAAATAAAAGTAAATACTTATCTAATTGAATCCTGTTAGTCATGTTTATGTTATTATTGTTAGGTATATGTACATATTGTTATCATTTAAGTTCTTCGGGCATTTCTTATAAATGATTCATTAATCAAAGTCTATTCAAGCTTTCTTCAATCAAGTTTGATAATAATATGTTACCATTAATAATAAGCAATGCATTGTTCATACGTAAGTGCAGATAAATATTAACAGTGAGGTCGATAGAAAGTATTATCTTGCCTGAAAATCCTTCACTAATTTCACTTCGTCACAGGAACCTTCTTTTTGATGGACTAAACTTGATAGATATTCCATCTATTCTTGTCAATCTAGTTCTTCCGGCATTTCTGATAAATAATTTATGAATACGTAACCATAATAAATGTTACGTCAGAAACACTTTGTAAACATAAAATTTGATTACACTGAATAAAAGTTGTTACAATTCATATATTGACTGATCCATTATTAAATGGATATATTTATTATTCTTGACAATTGTGTTCTTCCAGCATGTCTTATAAATAATTCTTGAATCAAAATAGTTTTTTACTTCACTAATTCCACTTCGTCACAGGAACTTTCTTTTTGCTGGTCTAAACTGGAGATATCCAGCTATTGTCTAGTACATGTCATTATAAACTTTCTTGACTCAAAATTCACTTTGTCACAGGAACTTCCTTTTGGCTGGTCCCATCTTGATAGATATTCTAGCTATTCTTGTGAATTGAGTTCTTCCATCATTTCTTATAAATATTTTATTAATACGTAACTGTAAAAAATGTTATGACAGAAACACTTGGTAAACATAAAATCATTTGATTATACTTGATAAAAGTTGTTATAGTTCTTATATTGACTGATCCATTATTAAATGGATATATTTATTATTCTTGACAATTGAATACTTTCTTGATTGAAAATACTGCTTTAATTTCACTTTGTCACAGGAACCTCCTTTTTGCTGGTTAATTATCAATTATTGTCTGTTATAAATATTTCCCAATAAATACAAGTGAGACCGATATAAAATATTACACATTTTTTGTTTTTTAGATCACACACAGAAGCCTTTTCATTTTTTTTTTCAATATTCACCAATGATGTTTGGCGTATAACCTCCTGTAAGAAACTTGCAAAAATAGCTTGTCACATAAATTCCCTTGCTATACAACTTGATAGTTGTGTAAGCTCTCAATGGAAACAGAAAATATCTGAAAAAAAATAAAAACATTTAAACAAAGAATCATTTTACGAAAAGTTTATTTTTATTGTACTGATAGATTTCAAAATAAAACTGAATACTTATCTAATAAAATTCTGTTAGTCATGTTTATGTTATTGTAATCTATTATTAATACATACTCGACTTATCGACTTAATTATATTTTACTGTTATAATTAAAATATCTAATTGGGTTAAATAGTTAGTACTACTTATTATAACATTTCATGAGAAACTGTTAATTAAACACGTTGATTATTTTATGATTGTATCATACTTCGAGCATATACACATAGAGGAAGCATGTTAAATGGCAAGTGCGACGTTTTTAGCGGTATCCCCACTCTCTTTCACTCACTCTTTTCCGCGCACGTGATTGGCTAAGTGACTCCCCACCTATACCTATAAGACTTGAAACCTGTATAGCCGGTAGCCTATATATATGTATAGAGATATCGCCCGCTTAGAAATTGAAAAAACGATAATAAGAAGGCTTAGTTAAGGTAAGTTAATTAGTATATCGAGTGATAACCCAATGAAACTTTTTTAAATCAATAATATATGCCTTTAATAATTCTTCAGTATAGTTTTATCAAAATTTACTGGCACAGAACACGTACAAACTAAACGAAATCATGTTTGCTTTTGCTTCATCTATTTTCTTAAATTCTAACTTTAACTCGCGGTATCTCGATGAGATTTTTATCATTATCATTCAAATTTTTATACAATTTTTGTCTGTCTATTCTTCGGGACGCAGGATAAGTCTGAAACCTTAAATATATTTTATAATCCATTGATGAATTTTTGAAAAAAATATATCTCGAAGATTTTTTTTCTCGAAGAATTTTCTTTCAGCTTCAAATATCAATTAGATTTTGTGTAACAGTATTGATAATAAATTATTATTACACAGCGTTCGACAAAAAATACAAAATTTTCTTAATATTACCACCTAAAAATGTTTACTGACCTAAAATGATAAAAATAATTTCAACTTAGTGTGAGTAAGTGACGCTCTCGGACGGGCCCGAAGTTCAAAACTTTTTTTTACTACACCCTAAATAATAAATTTAAAGAACACTTATACAAATTCTTTAAACAATTGGTATAATTTCAGTTTTATTCTTGCGTTAATTTAGTGAGCACCAAATATACGCCTTCCAGACGGCTAACCGCCGTGCGGTGACGCGCAGTTTCGGAAGGGAGGGGATACCTATAAAACTCACGCGATTTTAACCCAGGATGCTTCCTCTATGCATGTTATATGGCAAGCGCGACGTTTTTAGCGGTACCCCCACTCTCTTTCACTCACTCTTTTCCGCGCACGTGATTGGCTAAGTGACTCCCCACCTATACCTATAAGACTTGAAGCCTGTATAGCCGGTAGCCTATATATATGTATAGAGATATCGCCCGCTTAGAAATTGAAAAAACGATAATAAGAAAGCTTAGTTAAGGTAAGTTAATTAGTATATCGAGTGATAACCCAATGAAACTTTTTTAAATCAATAATATATGCCTTTAATAATTCTTCAGTATAGTTTTATCAAAATTTACTGGCACAGAACACGTACAAACTAAACGAAATCATGTTTGCTTTTGCTTCATCTATTTTCTTAAATTCTAACTTTAACTCGCGGTATCTCGATGAGATTTTTATCATTATCATTCAAATTTTTATACAATTTTTGTCTGTCTATTCTTCGGGACGCAGGATAAGTCTGAAACCTTAAATATATTTTATAATCCATTGATGAATTTTTGAAAAAAATATATCTCGAAGATTTTTTTTCTCGAAGAATTTTCTTTCAGCTTCAAATATCAATTAGATTTTGTGTAACAGTATTGATAATATATTATTATTATACAGCGTTCGACAAAAAATACAAAATTTTCTTAATACTACCGCCTAAAAATGTTTACTGACCTAAAATGATAAAAATAATTTCAACTTAGTGTGAGTAAGTGACGCTCTCGGACGGGCCCGAAGTTCAAAACTTTTTTTTACTACACCCTAAATAATAAATTTAAAGAACACTTATACAAATTCTTTAAATAATTGGTATAATTTCAGTTTTATTCTTGCGTTAATTTAGTGAGCACCAAATATACGCCTTCCAGACGGCTAACCGCCGTGCGGTGACGCGCAGTTTCGGAAGGGAGGGGATACCTATAAAACTCACGCGATTTTAACCCAGGATGCTTCCTCTATGTGTATATGCTCGAAGGTATCATACAAGTACTATGAGTACAAGTAATATGAGTGTTTACATACAATTTGTATGTAAACACTGTTTCATCGTGAAAGATCGTCTGCATTTGCGCAGCATGTATAAGTATATCTATATAATGCATGATGATCTATATAATACGGAAGTACGTAGTACTGACGTAACCGGAATTACATTAATTGTTCAGTGTTCTCTCGAAAGAAGAATTGACCAGTCCGAACTTTCACTTTACAATAACTTTTGATAGACGCTATTATGCAAAATATGACTCTGATGTGATTTTGTAAGTTTTGTCGAAAGCTTTCATATAAGTGCTTATATGTACTGTTACGGGGGAGGGTCGATGGATGGTAGCGTACGTGACAGTACGAAACAATGCTCTTAGTGCGAAGAAAATCGTACGCCAAGGTTCCAACAGGGCAAGTTTAAAGTAGATATAAGGGTCGTCTGGCTTGCACTCGACGGCGGCGTACGGACTGTCGTACCTTATACTTGCCATCGTGGCGCTACCGCGCCCCTTGATCTAATATTGCAATATCATTACAAAATTTCAGAGAAAATTTTTAATTTCATGCCTATTTTTTTGTGTTTAGGGCCCAATATTATTTCAACAGGATGGTGCGCCCGCACACAGTTCGCGAATCGTGACGGCGTATTTGCGAACACAGTTTCCAAATGGATGGATTGGCTTACATGCCGAAAATAGCTGGCCAGCACGATCACCAGATCTAAGTCCATTAGATTATTTTTACTGGGGACATTTAAAAAATAATATTTATTTGCAAGGGGATATTCCCAATTTATTAGAACTGCAACAAAGAATATTGGCAGTTCATTACAGTATTCGGCCAGAGCAAATCCAAGCAGTTACCGGAAGCTTTTACGATCGCCTCGGGTACTGTTTAGTCGCAGAAGGACTGCATTTTGAAAATCACTTGTAAATATATCGATTAATAAAAAGAATAATTACTTTAACTTATGCAAAAATTTAATTGATGTAATTTGACGAACTCCTTACAGTTACACAAGTTAAATTTTTACCTCATTCCGTAATTAAATCCAAATCCTCGCTCTTAAACCAATCACATCTTCAGCTGCCAATTGATTACATTATCAACAGATTTTTAAAACTCAAAAGTAGAACGTGAGCTGTACAATCTAGTGGAGTGTAAGTAAATTAGTAAAATTTTAGTAGATTTTTTATTGCCTTGTATTCTTTTTATTGTTTGCCAAATAATTGGTGCTGGAGTATGTACATTTAAAGTTTTAACAAATTCTATCCAATAGAGTATTTGAGCTACTTTAAGGGTTTTTTGCAGATAGCTTTTCTTTTATTGAACTCAATTTTGTTTTCTAATGTATTATGTTTTTTGTAACGGTTGAAAGCACTTTTGGCGTTTTTTATTGCTTCGGAGCATTCTTGATTCCACCATGGGAGTTGTTTTTTGTGTTCTTTAATTTTGATTAAGGGAATCGAAACGTCGGCAGCATTTTGAATTAGTTTAGTGAATTTTTCAGTTAAGTTATTGATATTGTTTTTGTTTAAGGGGTTGGGTGTTTCTAAAAGGGTGATATTTTTTTCTATTTCATTTTTGTATTTTTCCCACGAAGCCTTTTGGTAATTTCGGATTTTTGTTATGTTCGTTTGTAGATTTGTATTTATAATATTTCTGTACGAGTCTGTGTTTATGTTTATTAAAATTGGGTAGTGGTCACTATCATATAAATTAACTAAAACTTGCCAGTTGATTATATCAGATATGATTGCTGATGCGATAGTTAAGTCAATTGCACTTTCAGATCCGTCTCTACTGTTAAAGTGTGTGGGTTAATTATTATTTATAAGCACAGATTGGGGATCTTCTAAAACGGATGCACAATTTTTCCTCTTTTGTCGGTTTTATGAGAGCCCCAAATTTGATTGTGGGCATTAAAATCACCTACAATTATATACGGTTTTGGTAGTTGAGAAACTAGATGACTTAGATTTTCTGAAGAAATTGGTTGGCTATTTGGGAGGTATAGATTACATATGGTGATTTTATTGGGAAAGTAGCAGGTCACTGCAACGGCTTCAAGTTGGGTAATTAAATCTATTTGTTCACTGTACAAACTATTTTTTATATATGTTGCCACTCCTCCGCTCGCTTTTGTAGATTGTCTATTTATGAAATATTTGTCATAGCCGTTTAAATTTGCACAGTAGTTGTTTTTAAAGTGGGGCTCTTGTATACAGACAACGCTAGGGTAGTATTCTTTAATAATTACTTGTAGGTTGACGTACCGCTGAAAGTAACCGTTAAGGTTCCATTGAATCAAGTAAGTTTCCATGCTGGTTTGGGGTGTTTTGGTTTTCTGAGCGAAGTTTGTCTTTGCGTAGGTCTACATCGTTTTCTGGGGGGAGGGTACTTTCGATAGCATTAATGATTTTTGTAAATCTGTTTTTTGTGCCGCGATTTTTGAGATTCGGGTATAAGTTATTGATATTAGTGATAAATCGGATGTATATTTTTGTGCGATTATTGTTATCTGGGGGTTATTGTTATCTACGGACGGTGTATTGTTATCTTTGGATTTACTTTTTTTTTAGATGGTTTGGCTATCATTTTAGTTTTATAGAAATTATCTAGTGGGTATTTTTCATTTTGAAGGGAGTCGAGACTTGAGTTAGATGCTGAGAGGGAAAAGTTACCTGAAGTTGCTGACGTATGTGATGAGTCGGTTTGAAGTGGTCGCTTAAATTTTTCTCTAAACAACTCAGTTTGCGTCTGTGGATTGTTAGTAGGGTCAAGGACTAAATTTGGGAATTGCGTAGAATTCATGAGATCGTTGTTTATAAAGTGTATAGGACTGGGATGTATTTCGTCATCCTTTGTATTGTTCGTAGTAGTAGTATTAGTAGTATCATTGGTAGTGTTTGGGTCGTGAGATTGTTGTTGATTCGGGCATTCGCGAGCTAAATGTCCCTCTTATTTACATTCGAAGCATGATAATGTATCTGTCGAGAAATATATCCAGTATGGTGTATTTTCATAGGTGATCTTGAGAGTTTCAGGAATTTTTGAAAAATCTGTAGGATCCATATAGACCTGGCGTCTAAAACTAAGTATATGTGCAAAACCGGGTTCAGAGATTTCAGTTTTTATGAAAGATATTTTCGATTCGCTTTTGACTTTTAACTCAGTGAGGATTTTTTCTAGAAATGAGTTGGGAATAACAGGACAGACATTTGAAATTATAATTCTTTTTGCGCGAGATATTAGAAGTCTAATAATTAATTGCTCGTCTTTTATTTTTATTGCTTTTATGTTGTCGATGAAGTCGTCCGCGATGGCTCTTGTTACAAAGTAGATGCAGACACGCTCACCTGAAATTCGTGATACGAATCTTATATTCGCTGGCAGATTATTTTTTGCTATCTCCTTGATGTAGTCCTTTATCGGGCTTCCTTGGATTGAGTCAACAATGATGGCTTGGTCCTTTTTTGGGAAAAATTCCCTCTGAGTGGCCTTGGAGTAAGTCATCTGAATTGGGTTGGGAGTCGTTCCTTGGGTGAGTATCGATAGGTTGGGTATAAATGGTGTCTCTGTATTCAGAGCCCATTTCGGGTGAAGTAAGTGCACAAATTGGCACTCCACAAATTTAGATT
The DNA here is from genome assembly GCA_018906965.1 of Philotrypesis tridentata. Taxonomy (NCBI): domain Eukaryota; kingdom Metazoa; phylum Arthropoda; class Insecta; order Hymenoptera; family Pteromalidae; genus Philotrypesis; species Philotrypesis tridentata. The sequence goes on along the minus strand of JACCIB010000770.1, from coordinate 48,830 downwards.
TTATATATTATATCTACTTGATGATGAAATTCATTATAGAACCTTTAATATAATATTGAAGAAGAAAATTCTAGCGGTAGGAAATACACACGGTATTTGTTTACTATAAACACGTCCGGTTGGTGTCTATGATTAGACTGCTTTTTATATTACCTTCAACTTATATTGGTAGTCCCAGATATATGTAACAACACTATCAGGATGCAATGGCAATTATGAGAAATAAAGGCCGACCTGATTTATTTATTACAATAACATGCAATCCTAAGTGGAAAGAACTAAATCAATTCTAAACAAATTTGCTTCAGGTACTACACCTAACGATATACCAAACATTTCAGTTAGGTTATTTTATGTTAAATTTTTAAGTATTTTAAATGATATTACAAAAAAACATGTTTTTAAATAGAATTTCAAAAACGAGGATTTACGATACTAGTGGAATAAGTCGTACTTTACGGCACGACTTATTCCGGAATTATTCGTGCGCTAACTTCCCGATGCCAGAATGGACTACTTATTCCACGGATAGCCGTGGCATAAATGCGGATTTATTTCACCCAGTGCTATAAACAAAATAATGACACCCCGTGATATTGATAAATATATTTTGGTAGAAATACCAGCAAATGATAAAAAATTACAAAAATTATTTTTAAAACATATAATAAAATTTAAAACATATATAAAAACTTTCCCAAACCATTTCCAAATAACACTAAATTTCAAAATAATGGATACCCATTATATAAAAGACGAAATAATATTACAGATAATCACAATTATATTAAAAAACATAACTAAAAAATAACCAAACTTTTGAAACAATTTGAGGTCTATTTAAGGGGGCGACTGAGGGGGGGGGGAGGTCGAAGGGGGGCTAAATTCCACCTCAACTCAAAACAACTATATAATATAGGAAGACATATATTCTAACGTGGCAAAATGTCGCCACGTCACATCGGGTTCCGAGCTGCCGGAGTAGAGCGTCTCAAGGTCGTGTGAGTGAGGATTTTGTGCATGAGTTAATGGCGTCTGTTTCTTTACGAGTAACAACGCGACGAGCGAAGAGAGAGCAGCGAAAGGAGAAGTACGGAGGACTCCTCAAACACTCAGTCAAGGGCGAGGGAGGACGTCTGACTCCGGTGTCGCAATGGTCATCCAGGTTCACCCAGGGCGTTCCACTAGTCGTCGTCGTAAATCGTCGGACGTTGACGATAAACTCCGGAGGGGCTTCTTACGTGAGCGTCTTTTGCAGCAAGACCAGCGTGATGGTTGCTCATCCAGGAACGCCGGAAGTAAAACAGCAGCTTCGGCGCTCTTAATAACAGGCGTATCCCGAACCAAGAGCTCAGGCAGAAGGATATGCTAAGGGTTATTTTGTACTTCGTGAATTGCGTTTATGTCGGTTAAGCGTGAATTATCTGTGCGAATACTGGCTACCTATTGTAACAAGCATTCGAACTTCGCGGCTATCTGCTCCAGCGTCGATAATAATCGAATAGTCGAGCGCGCATGCGTGGCGATCGACAGCGCGCGCGGCGGACGAATCTGTTGCGCCGCGAGTAATAGACCAATAGAAGCGTGTGCTGAGCGGCGGCACGGGAGAGGGAGAGCACGGGCCGGCACTCTCCTGCCCCGGCCGCTCCTGCTCGGACAACTCGCTGTGCTCCCGAGAGATTCCTACTTGCATTGTGTTCTCTTGAAATTTTGTGCTACCTGTTGGATCCTGTTGGCTTGGACGACTGGATAAAGAAGGAATAAGGTCGGTGATTTGTTCCTAATTAGCGACCAAGTTTCCCTCGCGGGCGTACGTGCAGTTCCACGCGCAGCATTCTCTACGCGTGGTTCTTTGTCGTCGGGACTTTAACATCGAGCGCGGCTAACAAGGTTACCTCGACGTCTCTTCTTATTTAAGTTAGTGATTATTGTGAAATTCTGCGAGTGCGTGCTACCTTGGGCTACCTGGCTAGTGGCGATAGGTTACCTCTTAGCTAGGGATTCCTGAGGCTACCTGTTTTGTGATTAGTTAGTGAGGATCGTGAGTGTTGCGGAAAATACGCGTCAACGAGTACAAGGGAGACTCGTTCGACGCTCGCGAATAGTTTAGAGGTGCAAGAGATGTCGTAAGGCGTTGGAATACAGACAGGTTCTCGGCCTGACGTAGGCTAGACAGGAGCGATCGGACAAAGAGCGTTCGATCGCGACTATTAAGTTAGGCAAATGTGATCGGAACAGGTCTAGGAGCGACCACGAGTGAATGTATGATTATGTCTTCGGACAAAGCGTGAGTGCAGCGACGCGTGGACGCCCGTGAGTGAAAGCCTTGAGACGCGCGAGAGTCGTCTGTCTGACGAGGGCTAACTTTAGAAATAAAATGTTGCGAGCGGATACCTTTTGCGAACAGGAAAAGCTGCGATCAGTTAAGTGCGAGGAAAACTAAGTAGTAGTTAAATTATGCAAGATTAAGTGCGAATACGTTAAATTGTCTGTTAAAACTGCTACCTGAAGGCTCTCTCAATTGGTGTGAATTAGTGGTAAGTTTCATAAATAAAGAGAGCTCTTGTTTAGACAGGCGTTTGTTAATAACCCCGAACCGCCCTCTCTCCTTACCGTGTAGGGTGACTAAGCTAGCCATTCAATAACATCTACGCCACGACGAGCAACGAAACAACAACCCTTTTCCGCCTCGTTCTCGCGACGAGTCTCGACGACAAAGGAGCTGCGAGGCTCTGACGTTGCAGGGGCAACGTTTGGCGCCAACCGGGATATGTACGAGAGATTTCTCGGGAACGAGGCCGACACATAACGTTTGGCCACGTGAAAGCTGAACGTTATAATATATAATATAGTAGAAAATGTGTGTGTGTGTGTGTGTGTGTGTGTGTGTGTGTGTGTACACACGTACATATAACCCTCTATATATCTGTGGCTTACAGGAAGAACCACTTAAGTGACATTTTCGTGTTTTCGAGAAAAAGCGATTTCAATGTTTGGAGTAATACGTAAGATCGAAATGTCAGAGAAAAGATCTGAGTATTGGCTCATTTGATTAGGTATCTGATACGGATACAACCGTAGTATTACATTTGTAAATAGTTTCATTATCGACGCCCAAGCTAAACAAATTACTCGAGTTAAGTGGTTCTGCGGGAACTTTGCAGATAAGTGGTTATGCGCTCACTTTCTTTGAGGGCTCGTAACTAATGTAATTTGCGATTAAAAAAATTCGGGCGGAGCATATTTTTAAAGTTTAACTCATGCCCTTTCCAATGGTATAATTAAAATTTTCGAAAATTGTTATTAACTATGAGAAAAAACGGTTTAAAGGAAAAAAGCATGGTTTTTCCACAATTTTTTGTTTTAATTCGAGATTTCAAGAACGTTTTCATTTACAATGTATCTGGAACCCCTCTAACCAATGGGATAAATGTGCAAACCTAAAAGATACGTGATTTGGGGATTGATTTTGAACCTCGGTGTGGTCAAACTGGCGCATATTATAATTGAAAATTTTTTACGAAGACTTTTACGAATTTTTTATTCAGAAACCACAAACTTTTGGAAAAAATTTTCAAGAGTAATAAGTTCTTAGAATCAGCTAAAGAATACGTATGAATTTTATCAGAGCGATTCCAGTAATTTTTTTGTTTTTGCAAATTGACAATTTTTGAAAAATTTAAAAACGTTAAAAAATTTTTTTTTAATTTAAAAAAACCGACGAATACATCGGTATAGGTAATTAGATATATATTATACCGCTTTAATGTACTCCCCACGGTGTATCTCGCACAAAAATAAAAAAAACAAGTGCACTTAAGTGGTTCTGCGGTAACATTTTTACGAGAGATGCAGTTAAGTGATTATGCAATCGGCTGGCATTTAAAATATTTGTGCATTTCGGAAATCCTACTATTGTACAATGAAAAAGGGTACTAAGAGCACCTCGAATTCGACATAAAAAAATTTTTCGCAAAATGTCACTTAAGTGGTTCTTCCTGCAAGCCACAGATATATATTCAAAGTGTAATAAAAATTCAAAGTGCGTTGTACTGCTTGAGTACTCAAGAATTATCTAAGTCGACAAGAAAATCAATTTTCTTGAATACATACATTATATATATATATAAGGATGCCACAGATCGTATGCATTCAAGAAAATTGATTTTCTTGTCGACTTAGGTAATTCTTGAGTACTCAAGCAGTACAACGCACTTTGAATTTTTTCGATCGGACCATTATTGACACCGACTCAACGAGTTTCGTATTTTCTATCGGAAATTACATAAAGCATGCAATTATCTCTAATAACTCCTTAACTATCGAATTTCTTCGAAATTTTTCTTTTGCGCTGTAATCCCGAGGTAAAATTCCATAGATTACAAAAAATTCGATCGAAAAATAATAATAAATAAGAAAGCTAACAGGTGTATATGTTATATTTTAAAAATTGCATTTATTTGCTACTTTATATCGCTACCCCTTACGAAGACTATGTTATACCAAACTCGGAACGAAAAATATGTTAAACGCTAATCCCAGCGAAAAAAAATCAAAACAGCGCTTCCAGCGAAAAATATGTCAAATCAAGGTTCCCAGCGAAACACATGTCAAGTTGTATTATCCCTGCGAAAAACATGTCAGGTAGTATTATCCCTGCGAAAAACATGTCAGGTAGTATTCTCCCAGCGTAGAACATGTCAAGTCGGAATCCCAGCAAAAAACACAACAATTTGGGGTCTAAAAATTATGAAAAAAATTATTTTAACTTGGGGGTGGTATTTATAAGGGGGGTCATATATATATATATATATATGACCCCCCTTATAATTTCATAATATATATATATATATGACCGCCCCCTTATAAATACCACCCCCAAGTTAAAATAATTTTTTTCATAATTTTTAGACCCCAAATTGTTGTGTTAATATATATATATATACACGTGTGTGTGTGTGTGTGTGTATATGTATATATATAATAAATAATTAATAAATAAATAATTTTTTTCATAATTTTTAGACCCCCAATTTGTTTTTCCCTGGAAGATTCCGACTTGACATGTTTTTCGTTGGAAGAATTAAACTTAACATGTTTTTCGTTGGGAGAATCGGACTTAAAATGTTTTTCGCGGGGAATATCAATTTGAAATGTTTTTTGCGGGGAGAGTGGACCGGACATGTTTTTCGCGGGGATTAAGCGTTCGTCATGTTTTTCGTTCCGAGTTTCGTATAACATAGTCTTCGTACGGGGTAGCGATATACTCTCAAAGTTTACCAAAAATATTTCCGTACACTTAACTCTCGGACACGCGTATATTTAAAATAGAGTCTTCAAGTAGAGTGAAATCGTATTTTTCGTAAACTTTGAGAGTACATAAAGTTGCAAATAAGTGCAATTTTGAAAATGTAAAGCGTTCAGCTGGTTTTCGTAACGTCTGAGATTAGATGAGAATCGTCACTGTTGCATAATATGGTGTATTTTTGCGACAAAAGAAGCTGAAAGTTTGCATGTTTTTGGTGTACGCACTCGTTCGCGCGCGATCGCTATATACTAGTCACGCGCTGCAGATCAAGCATACTTAAAGCTTACTTTAGGGTGAGAAATATGCAATAATTATGAACAATTTCGATATGCGTTAAGAAATAAAGACTATACAAACAATTACAGCGATTTTCACGGTGAATAGCTGCATTTTAGCGACCTGAACATCTTTGAAACGCGTATATTCGAAACAACAGTCTTGCGAGTGGAGTGAAATCGTATTTTTGGTAAATTTTGAGAGTACATAAAGTTGCAAATATGTGCAATTTTGAAAATGTCAAGTGTTCAGCCGATTTTCGTAACGTCTGAGATTAGATGCGAATCGTCACTGTTGCAAAATATGGTGTATCTTTGCGCTAAAAGAAGCTGAAAGTCTGCATGTTTTTGGTGATCTTTGCAGATCAAGCGTACTCGAAGCTTGCTTTAGGGCGCGAAATAAACACTATTTATCAGTAATTTCGATATGTGAATTAAAATCTGTGAATTGTACTTACCTTTTTGTTGTTTTTCAACCAGCGGTAATGTATCGGGTAATCCCGTGTCGATAATGAATTTTAAGTTGTCCTTTCAATTGTCGTGTTGGGCATTTAAAAATGCAATAGCGTATTGGTCCTTTAATGCAGCTGTCTTCGTCAAGTGAGCAATATCGAACAATTGGTCCAACTTACTCACAAAGTCAATCTGCCTTACAGATTGTGCGATGGAACTGGTCCGAAGAATATTTTTTTTCACTAAGTAATGTTCCCGTACTAATTTTTCCAATTTAGAAATAGCCAAATAGTCTAAAATTGTAGTGACTCCTGCTTTTTCCCAGACGACGAAAACTTCCTCTTCTGATAGAAACAACACTGTAAAACTTCTCGATTCGAGGGCAGTTTTGAACCGCGAAGCTCCTTTTGTGTGTGCCCAACTAAGACGTTTTCTGTTTGTGCTCGCAAATCTGGCATTGTGAATTTCGTAAGTACACTCTGGTTAGAACGAAGTGTAGCTTGCGACTGCATCAGTCGATGATTTCCTCCACACGTTAAGTCTACTATAAGGTCGAATTTCTACTCTGCCGCTTAGCTGTGCCGAAAATTTATAGGAATATGAATCGCATACAATTGGTGCATACAAATAAGAGAGAGAGAGAGAGAGAGGGACAGACAGAGAGAGATAGAGAGAGAGACAGAGAGAGACAGAGAGAGAGAGAGAGAGAGACAGATAGAGAGAGACAGAGAGAGAGATAGAGAGAGAGACAGAGAGAGACAGAGAGAGAGAGAGAGAGAGAGAGATAGAGAGAGAGAGAGACAGAGAGAGACAGAGAGAGAGAGAGATCCCTGGTCAAGCCTACAGATGTACAGATACAGGTCTGATGCAGACGAAATATAGAAAGTTGACCGTCATAAACATGCCCGAAAATCATTTATGACTGGGATAATCACTGAAAATGGTGCTTATTGTTCTGATTGACTTCTCAATAATTTTTTCAGCTACTTCTCTATACTAGGTCACGAAATTTACGGAAACTTTTTAATCGCTGAGTCCGCGTCAATAATGGCCCGATCGAAAAAATTTAAAGTGCGTTGTACTGTTTGAGTACTCAAGAATTACCTAAGTTGACAAGAAAATCAATTTTCTTAAATGCATACGATCTGTGGTACCCTAATATATATAAGGTATAGGTGCCCCCTCCCATAGCCCATAGCTCGCGTTTGCGCGAATGATATACGTAAGACAAAACAAGACTCAAGAACTTTCAATTCTCCTTATTACGTATAGGGACTTCCGTTTCAGCGGGAAAGCAGTGCAGTCACGCCGAATGTGCTCTCACGTTTGCTAAGTGTATTCTGTGCTGTGGTGTTTTCTAAAGTGCTTGTGCGGGTTTACCGCGTACTATTTTCTCTCCGTATTCCTTTAAACTATAAAATTCTCTTAGCCCCAGGCATATTTTCCTTGCAATATCTAGCCCCCACCGCCTAACCTCAACTCGGCGCAGGGGGGCCCCTGGCCTACCCACGTTCTTGCATATCAGCACTTTTTATCATCCTCTCCTTCAGTATCCGCCTTCTCATCTCCATACACAAATATCATGGCCACCTAACGGCTCCTCTCCTTCATCTCCTAACCTCTTCACCCAGTCTCCTTATCTCAATCGACTTTCCCAGCCGGATCTCGAAGACTTGGCTGCAGCCCAATCTCTCCCTCAGCTTATCCAACAACCCTCTCTCTCTCTCTCTCTCTATGAACTCTGAGTACATCTCTAACTCGAACAATCTTTTTTCAACCAGCATCTCCTCCGGCAACTCCAACGATGTGCATATGCAAGAGCTTTCCGGAAAGCTAAAAAGGAAAGGTAGCCACCTTGAACTCGATTCGCTTGCAGGACCTCCTTCTAAGAACAACGCCTCCCTAGAAGCAACCATCAGCAAATTAGCCAACCACATAGGCGTTCCTCACAGCGTCTCTTCATCCGCAGCCTCCACATCAGCTTCTGACCTTCAAATCACAATCAGCACGGGCCTTCAAGTCTCCTCCTCTATGACCGCAAAACTGCATCAATTTCTTCACTTTCGACCATTAACACCATCAGTACCTCCACTGCCATCAGTGCTTCTGTCATCTTTATTGGCCTCAATGCCTACTCCTCAAGCATCGTCAAAGGCTCTGTTGCACCCAAAACTGACATCGCATCTCTACCACAGGTGATTCAATACTATCTCACCAACAAACGACCCTTTGTAGTCTTCGCTGAGCCAATTAAGCCAGATCTGGTCTAAGGACACCTCCACCCCACAACGGTTGGAAGGCTCATAGCCTCCACTTACACAAGTAACATCGCTTCCATTCCTTCTTCAGGATCCAAAAAATCTCTATTACCCTCAACCAATTCTTCTTTCTGCCAACCACCTGATCTACAACCAATCCTTCGCTAACCACAATCTTAGATTTTCTGCACCAGCCCACCGCCTCACTAGACAGGCCATCATCAGAGATATTCCCTTAGACATCACTACTGCGGCCATCCATCGACAGCTTTCCAGCGGCTCCGACATCCATGTATCTAAAGTAGAAAGGCTCAACAGAAGAATCACTATTACTGAAGGCTCCCGTTTAGCTCCCTCCAAGACCATCTGCCTAACCTTTGCCGATCAGAAAATTCCCCATTACATCACTCTATTTTACGTCAGATACCCAGTTGACGTCTATGTTCCCCCAGTTAAAATGGGCTTTAACTATTTTAGATACGGGCATCTTCAAAGCCAGTGCAGAAGGAGCCACCTGCGCCAGATGTGGTCAACCCGAACACACCTCCCCTAACATCTGCCCATACCACGACTCACCATCCGTATGCATCAACTGCAACCAACACCATGTACCCAAGGACAAAGCGTGCCCCGAGTGGCTCTTTCAACACACTCTCAGGACATATGCGGCCACACATAACATCTCGCTCGCGGAAGCTCTCCCCCTCATCCTGCGCTCTAACTCCCCCAAACACAACCGTAGGTCCATTCCCAGAGCCAACCACTCAGATCCACCATACCATCCAGACTCTCTTCAACTGAGCCAAGAAACCAGTTTTCGCCCGCTAGCACCAACCCCCACTATTACTCCGAACTCCCCCTTAACCTCACTCACACTCTCATACGCAGCCATTTCTCGCTCGTTCAGACCTCCTTTGAACTCTTCCTTTGAGCTCAACCCAATTCGCGTCCTCATCTTTCTCTCTCGCAACCCTTCAAGGCCCGCCGCAAAAGCCCTCACTCTTTCCCCCTCACTGAACATCAGCACCGCCTCTTAGCCCCCAACGGGAGATCCCCTCACCTTCCCCCGCACTCACAACACACCTAACAACCCTCGAACATTTCTTCTAGACTTAATTTTCCGCACTCTTCTTCCAGCCCTCACATCCGCCGGGCAAATCGACATTGCCGACGAAGTCTCTAAAGCCTGCTCGCACCTCCACTTCTCTCCCCGTTCTTCATCCGAACATGGCTCACACTAACACCCTAAAAATCTCCGCATTCTTCAATGGAATGGCCTGTAAGCTAGACAGCGCAAATCCGAACTCGTAGAACTTTCTGTTGACTTCGGCGTTATTCTTTTCAGCGAAACCTGGCTGAATCCTCATCATCGCTTCTGCTTCAAAGGCTTCATCGTTGTTTGCAACGACAGACTTGTGGGCAGAGGCGATGGTACAGCCATCTGCATCCGCAACTCCATCCCTTACAAAACTGGCAACTCTTACAACTCATTTAGTCATCACGAATCTAATGCTCTTTCCATATCTACTCTTCAAGGTAATCTTCTCATCATCTCAGTTTATAGGCCACCTAACCCTACCTTCGACCGCATTCACATAGTCAAGATGCTAGAATCCATTTCCCCATACAATTCTATTCTTTTCGCAGGTGATCCCAACTGCCACCACACTTCCTGGGGTAGCAGTTCCTCCTACAATCTCGGCAACTTTATATTCACGACGACACCGGACAAACTGTATAAAAAAATCAGCCTGCACGGTACATGGAATAATCCTACATAAATCAATTCTACACAGAAAAACTGCACACAGATAATAACTACACGGAAGGACTCTACACCAAACTTACTACACCGCTAAACTCTACACAAGTTATTTTTCTTCACTCCGGCCGGAAAGCGTCAACTTTCTGGCCGCTGCGCGAATTGAAGTTGCCGCTTTCCGGCAACGTCGAGAAGAAAAATAGTATACAAACCATGGCCAGTCAATAAGAAAGCCTCAGATCACATGTTTGTCTACCTCGGCTTCGCCTCGGCCGACAATTACATGTGATCTGAGACATTTCTTATTTTACTGGCCTTGGGTAGTAATATACTATTATCGCACTGGAAATATCTGTGTAAAGTTTTTCTCCCTCCTTCCAATTTCGGCCGATTTTTCTCTCACAATCCCTCCTAAAAGTCTTCGAACAACTCGTGCTCAGGAGACTCTACTGGTGGCTTGAGAAATATGAAATTCTACCTTGCTTCCAGTTAGGTTTCAGGAGAAGCAAATCCTGCTCGGACAACCTCACAATCTTCACCTGCGCCATATACTCTAGCTTCGTTAATAACGTGTACACTGCTCTCTTCCTCGACATCAAAAGCGCCTTTGACGGCGTTGACCCTGGAATTCTTGCCCAAATCTGCTCTGATCTTGGTCTCCCTCCTTCCATCTGCAAATTTTTCTACAACATCACATCCTCCAGATCCATTTTCTTTAATATAGGCGGAGAAATGCAAAGTCCTTTCGAAACCCTTAAGGAGGTTCCTGAAGGGTGTTGTAGCAGTTCTATCGCCTACAACATCTACACTCATAAACGTCCATAACACATCGACCAAAACTGCCGCTACTTTTGCTTCGCGGATGACGTTGGTCTCTTCGTCTACTCGTCCAACCTTCAAACCTGTCTCTCCATACTTCAAAACAGTCTCATCAAAATTTCCTCGTATATCGACTCTCTAGGACTCTTTATCGCTCCGGAAAAAACTCAATTTATTATTTTCATCCGCAAACACACGGATACTTCCTCCGCCACCCTTACTGTTATGTGGTCGAAGCCATCTCAACACGAGAAAACCCCGATAATTTTTGAATGAGGGAAATGAGGGAATATTAAGGCAAATAAATTTAAACAAGCAATTTCGAGCCACAAATATTTGATTGTTTATTGGGGTTTGAAGAGAGGGGAAAGCCTTCCGGCATAAAACCCCTCTCGATATGAACGAAATTGTATTAAATACAGAAATTGAATTTAATTTAGATGTGGAGGTGTGGAAATTGCGGTAAAGTGTGTATATATTTTATTGTGTGTCAGATTGCACTGTTCACTATGTATGTTGTATTATTTTTCGGCACGATTTATTTACACGTGCGCGTCACAATTTATTTTTACGTGTGTTATAGCAAAGTTTTAGGAAGGGCGCCGAGTGTACCTTAGCACCTCCTGCGGGCTCGTCAGACCGGCTAGTGTGACCTGGCGCACTTCGCTGTAACAGTGAGGGCGAACCTCGGGCTGCGCGATGGGTTTGAATGTTGTGTGTGCTGTATGTATGAGGAACACGCACGAACTGTGTATCTGTTTGCTTGAATTCGAGAGATTTTAAATTAAATAGAGCAAAATTCGGAGCTCCATACTATTCGTTCGGCTGCACTAGACCGACTGGCTGTGTGCACTTGAAACTGGACAAAGAAAACTCGGATGCAATAAAAATTCGTCTAACTAATCCCGTTGTTTTCGAGGTACGCACGTCGAGCGCGAATGGCCCGTTTATTGCCTTCAATCCTCTTCGGATTCCTTGGGCGGACCGAGAGGACATTAGGCGCATGGAGCTGTTGCATGATCGTTTACAACACGCGCATATACCGAGGTATATGCACACTTGTTCGACGGAACACTTACTCTCCACAACACCATCATACGCACCTCTCCCCAAGCAAAGCTCTTGGGAATCACTTTCAATCTCAAGCTTTCTTGGACCCCACACTTCAACCACCTCCATCACAAACGCATCCCTCATATCAACCTAATTCGCTCGCTTTGTGGTACTTGGTGGGGCGGCCACCCCCATTCCCTCATCGATATTTACAAGGCCTTCGTCTTGGGCTCTGTAGACTATGCTTCCTTTGTCCTCATTCCAAGCGACCAAAGCGTCCGCGAAAAACTCGCTGTCACTTAACGCTTTGCCCTAAGAGCCTGCCTAGGCCCCCGGCGCTCCACCCCTAATCGCATCCTCTACGCAGAATCCTGCGAACATTCTATCCATCTTCGCCCTAAAATACTCGCCTTCGGGTTCATCCTAAGAGGCTTCGCGAGCAACCACAACCCAGTTATCGAAGCCATTGAATCTCTCTTCACCTGTTCGCTTCAGCACGGGCGCGTGAGTATGCTATATGTCAAGGAGAATGCTGCACAAGGAAAAGGAAAAATTCAAAGTTTATGTTTAACGAATTTCTATTGAAAGCACAGTTAGTTACAGAATACGAAGTGTGATGCTTCGAGGTTCGAAACGAACTGCCACGAGCAGTTCTCGAGCTCGTCCCTCGTCGCCGGAAAAGTCGCAGCTTTTCCCACTCTCTCTCTCTCTCTCTCTCTCTCTCTCTCTCTCATGCACAACTACGCATACACTCAAAAACAATGAGACCCTTTTTTTCTGGTCTTCGCATGCTCGCCGCACTCGCCACCCGAAAACAGTCCCCGCATGTTTATTGCTGCGTCGAGACAGGCCGGCTCGAGCCGTACCGCACTAATCCGGGCAGTCATAAAGTCATAAACAGCTCGAATGCATCGCCTAGTCGACACACTCGAGGCTGCTTGTCGCCAGATGTCCGAGTTCGAGCCGATATGCTTTTCTCTCAAGAAAAGCAATAAATCGGCTCGAACTGCGCATTCATACTTTCTCTAGCCCTCGCTCATTATACATATTTTTAAAAAACACGCGTCTCGCATTCCCGCATTTACCCAGGCGAGTCTGTGACGCAGGAAAAACTCAACGTCTCTGCATACGCTGAGAAAACCTACGTCAGGAATGGAATCACAATTTTTCGAGACTCTATGACTTATTATCTACGCGACGCCGTGGCCAATTTCTGATTCGCGGACCTGCTTTAATGCATCCGGACGCTTCCCGGACTCCATCGCGAGGACGACAGGTGAGTCACGCAAGTTGACTACCTCTTCCCAGGCAGCACGTCCAGCAGCCACCAACACCCGAGAAAAAGGACACAATCAGCCCTTCTCTCCACGTGGGGCCCCTCGTACTGCTGCCAACTTGGCTGCAGTATCGGCAGTATTCGACCGGGAGGGGACAATGCGGACTTAGAGCGACTGCTTCTTCGCAACCGCACCAAGTCCGCCAGCCGACGCAACGACAAACGCTGCGGTCGGACGCCTGCCTGCGGAAGTCTGCCGCCTCCGATGGTAGACCTTCTGATGCGAACGGAACATCACCCTTCTAAAGTTTAGAGAAAAACCTTGCGTATTCTTTATATTGTACTAGGGGATTATTTGTGCGCGTAAACGCGCGCGTTGGTTTTGTGGTATATGAACTTTAAATGTATTATATGTAGTATGTTAATGTATATTTATTTATTAATATTATGCTTTAAATAATTATTTTCTACAAATTAAATATATTAAATATATTTTTATTAAATTGATAATTATTAAATAAAACTGATAATTTAAGAAATTTTACTGTATCAGAAGTTGCAAATATAGAAGTACTGCGCATTTGCTCGAAGACACAACAATCACTCTACAGTTCTTATATCACTCAAAACTTTATATTAACTCTTTATTTATTTTTCAAAAGTTCGATTAAAATAAAACTAAAATTTTTTTTCTTTACCCTGTATTCTCTTTTATTCTCTCTTTAAGTATTTTGATCATTCAATTATTCACAGCTTTAATATTATCTAAAATTTAACTGAAGAAAAAAATATTCTCACAAATTCTTTAAAATATTATAAATGAATTAATACTATTAATTAATTTGTCTCTGTTCTTTAATTTCTTGATTCTCTACACTTTTAAATACTTGTCTTTCTTGAGATGAATTATGAAAATTATTCAGGTTTCAAATTTATACAAATTTTACTTAAAAACATATTCTTTGAAATACTTTAAAATCTTTATTATACTCAATAATTCAACTTTAAACAAGCTCGCGTAAGGCTCTTTTTCGTCTATAGGAAAGGTAATAGCCATCAACAATATCTATATTATTCAATTAAACAACTTTAAGAAAAATATTTCCTCTCAATAAATATCTTAAATATTATTTTAAAATTAATTTGTCTCTCTGCTCTTTAATTTCTCAATTCTTTTTGGTCTTTTATTAAATCAAAAATTCGCAGTTTCTACATTACTCGATTATTTGTTTTATACATTACTCAATCATGATAATCAGTATTGTTATAATTAGTGGGGCACAGTATGTTCGCATAGTCGATCTTTATAAAGACCTAAGACGTCGTCTTCGCGCGAGAAAAATAGAACAACGGAACATACCTCTTCGGACTTTTTTGATGCGCAACAGCTGTTCTCTTATACATGGATTTAGATATAAGATATAACCATTAACCAATGGCGGCTTTCAAATTCAATATGGCGCTGTCCGCGGGTCCATCTCTCTTCTTATAAGTGATAGGTACTCTTAGAAGTGTCATTATAATCAAATTATAAGATATGCACTTTGATGATCGAATGAGTACATTTGTTACCGGTTTTTGTTTACTTTTTTAATTGAGTACATTTGCGCTTTCATACATTTCGTAAATGTTGAGTAATTGAGTTCATTGCAAAACAGTAGTAAAACTTGTTAATAGCACTTTGTGGTGGTTTATGAAAGTAAGCATTTTTTTTAAATTATAATTTTCTCTCATGAAACAAAATTATTATTGTATAGATTTGCTGAAAAATGTCTGAGCGCGATCAAATTCCTACCTGCCAGGTGGTATCGGAATCAAAAAAACCAGAAGATAATAGTTCTGCAAAACGACCACGAGAAGAATCATCTGATGTAGAGGTAGATTTACCATGTAAAAAAGCCCGTATTGAAGAACTAAGCAATGATAAAAATTCTTCCAGTAATGGTTCTAAAGAACATGAAAATGAAAGCATTCAAGTAGATGAAAAGAAGGTCGTAGAAAATGACATCAAACATAAAGAAACAGCATCCAATGACCCAATAAATATAACAGTTGCCAGTGAAAAAATGACTATTGATTTAAAGGATGCCTCATATAGTGGAGAAAAAGAAATTGATAGGAGTCAAGATGATGAAGATACAGATAGAAAGAATGATATAGAAAATGGTATAGTAAATGGAAAACATGAAGAAACAATCACAAAGGTAGATATTATTAATACTAAAATTATGGTTATTTTAAATTTATTGTTTTCTAAAATAAAGAATTCATTCCTTTAATTCATTTTCAGGATGAAATGTTTATTAACGATGAGTCAAATCAAAATGAAAAAATGTCAACTGGTAAAAAGAAAAAAAATAGAAAAGAGGATTCAGAAATTATAAATGGTGTAGAACTTACAGTTGAATGCGCAAGTGATAAGGAATCTAGTGAACAAAGTGAAGAGGAAAAATCTGAAAAGCCTAGAACAAAGACAATAATTGTCAGAGAAAAACCAAATAACTCTGAAGTTGATGCTAGCTCTTCTGATTCAGAAAAATCAAATTCTTCCAATGCAAGTAAAATAAAATCTTCAGTTAAGGCACATACTAGTCTGAAAGCCATAGAGAAAAAGTCTGCAGAAAAAGGAAAAATAAAGTCTTCTACAAATCTTTCCTCTACGTCAGAAAATAGCGCAGAATCAAGTTCTAATGATGAAGACTATAGCCCCATTGCCAAGAAAGTAAAAAAATCTAGTCCTAAAAGAAATGCTAATAACTCTACAGAAGCAAAAAGAGGAAGAGGTCGACCTAGAGGCAGACCACCAAAAAATTCTAACAATGTATTAGAAAAACCATTAGCAGAAGAAAACAAGAAAGATATGAAAGAATATAAAGAGGAAAAAGTACATGAAAATATTGAAAAAAAAATAAATAAAAAGTTAAAAGATTCAAATGATAACACTGAATCTAAAAATGAGGAATCCATCAATACATTGTCTACTAATGAAAAAAGTGACTACGAAAGTAATAATCATAGTGGTATCAACAAAAATGAAGAAAAAGAAAGAAAAATTAGTGTAAGTTTTTTTCTTTAAGTACACTTTTTTGAAAATATATTTTTTCAACATTTTAATATATTAAAATTTATTTTCAGAAACGCAATTTAATCAGAATACAGAATTTGAAAAAGTGTATAAAAGCTGCTGGAATCAGAGTTAATTATAAAACTTTACTAGAAGATGGTAAAACTGATGCTGCTAAAGTAAGAATTCTTAGTAATTTTTTAGAGGAACATGGAATAGTCGGAAGACCAAGTATGGAAAAATGTGCTAAACTCAAGAAAAAAAATGAAACTCAAAAAGAAGTTCAAGAATTAGATACTAACAACATCATTTCAGAAAGTAAGTATACTCTTGTTAATTGATATTTCAAAACTTCTGCAATCATTCATTAATTTTTCTTTTTAAACAGCTCGTGTAACTCGAGGTGCACGAAATATTCGGAAATCAAAAGTGGAACCAGAAATACCTGCATCTCCAGTACAGAAATTACGAAACAGGATCAAAGCAGTTGTTGATAGTGATTCTGAATAAGATTTTATTCCAAGACTGGTTTATAAAATTAGGTTTTAAAAATACTATTTTTAAAAAGGAATTCTATGCATCGTATGAAAATTCAAATTTTGAAATATTTTATTGACTGAGAAAATGTTTACAAATGTTGCATTGTTCAATTTGCACTAAACATAAATTAATGAATATAAATGTTAACATAATAATAATTCTGTGTGATATATCAAATTTAAGAAATGTGATTAAAATTCACTGACGTATTAAATTAAAATTTTTGTAGGCTTTTATAGAAGATTTTTCTTAGACTAGAAGCACTGTAAATGTTCTTCGCTAAATTTTTCAAACAAGACTTTTATGAGTATGTATTAATCAGAGAGTACTTGCATTAATGTATAATAGTTTTATTAATTTGTTAAACGGCTTTACACTGACATGTACAAAAAAAGTAAACTATGTTTTTATTCACTTGACTGTTTATTACACACACACACACTTATTATAAAACAATTTTTTAATAATATATTTGCATATTTCTTAAAATTTATGTACCTATTGTTTTAAGCTGTAAAAATTCTGCAATACATTCTTTACTACAAAGAGGCTTGTCTTCTTTAATGGCAATTTGACCACCAAAAAGACTTTTGTTGCATGTAAAACAACAAAAGCAATCATCTGCTACATGGAAATTGAGATTTTTGATTGTTATTCCCTGTTGGTCTGCAGCAATGACTTTATTACACGTGTTACAAGTTTTAGCATAATTATTTTGATAGCAGGGCAAACATAGAGGTCTATCATTTTCTGAAATATATTTTTGTCCAGCTAATGGAATATCACAGTCCCAACAGCAAAAATGTTTAACATGATAATTGTGACCTTCTGCTGCAGTGTATTCTCCAATGAAGATCAGCTATTTATAAAATTGTATTTTTAGTTGATATTAATCATATTATTTTTTTTTATTTGTTAATTCATTTATATTAAATTAATTGTTTTTTTATACTCACCTCATCACAAGCAAAGCATCTTGGGATTTCTAATAATTTTGCAAGATCTCTTCCACAATAAAGCTTTCCTTTGTAAATAAAATATACTAAATCTACCAAAAGTTCATTGCATGCAGAACATACAAAACAACCTGGATGCCAAACTGCATCTTTGATTTTTTCTGCAGTAACAATAACAGCTCCACAATGTACATTTTCACAACAATTCTGGCATTTCTGCGTTTTCGATGCGCTCACAGTAATGCCTTGCACTTCCTCTTCTAATTGACTAATATTTTCTGGATTTTGAAGAGTAGCTGAGAAATCTACAGGATCATATGGGAAGGCAGGAATATTTAACTTTTCTGAATGAATCAGATTTGTTTGTACAGATAAAGAGGTATCAACATTAGCTTGAAGTCCTTCAGCTTGAGGCAAGTAAGGTGGTTTAAAAGTCAATTGATTTTTACTTTCATTTGGATTTAAAGTTTTCCTTATTTCTTTAGCTTCTGCAGCACTCGTCACATTGTCTTCAGAAATTGAATTTAACATAGGATACCTTAAGAAAATGAATAAATATATTCCATTAGATATGTAGATACATAAATAATTTAACGTCTTACCTTAAATGATCAAGTTCTCCTTGTACCACAGGGATTAGGTTGTCAGTTTTACTGCTATATTTATCATGAAGTTTGTCTCGAATATATGAAAGTCCTTCTTTGTTTAAGCTACTGCCTACAATATTACTACTATTTATGGCACTTGGTGGTTGAAGAGCTTCAGATAACATTTGTTGAGCAATTAAGGCATTTGGTGATGCATCAATTAAGAATTCTAAATTTCTTAAATGATTTTGTAGATGTTCATTAGACTTATTTTGATTATTGGAATTACCCACTTGATAGTCAACTAAATGACAAGCACTAGGTACATAAAATGTTTTAGCTGTGTTGCCTTTAGCAGAAATATTTTTGAAATTATGTTGATGAGGTGCAGAATTCGGATTTTTAAAATTGCTGTTGTTCACTCCTGTATTGCTACCAAAGTGGTAAGTATCTGGTAAATTTGTTATTTCAGCCAAATCAGCTTTACCAAAAATATTTTCAAAAGTATGGACATACGGTTCAGAATTAAAATTCTTTAAACTGCTGGTGTTAGTCTCTAGATTTTCACTTGAATGAGAAGCACCTAGTATATTTGTTGTTTCGCCTAAACAGCCTTTACTAGTAATATTTTCTACAATGTGATGATAAGGACCAAAATGTAGACTTTTAAAACTGCCATTATTAGCCCCTGAATTTCCAGCTGAATGAAAAGCATTTTGCATATTAGGTGCTTCATCTAAATTAACTTCACTAGAAACATTTGCTAAAGTACAACGATATCGGCCAGGTCCAGGACTTGGCTCATTTGTAGCTTCCAAATGCTGAACACGTACAATATCTAAGTTAGGAGTTAATAGACTCATTCCTTCATTAAGTAAACTGGAAAAATTAGGCAAATTTGTACTTGTTTGTGGCTGGGGAATTTTTTGAATAAAACTGCTTGGGGTTCGTAAATTCAATCCAGCAGGAGCACTCTGTAACTGTTTACTGTGTTGTGGACTAAATTGTTGAACATCTGTGGCATTTGCTGGTGTCATCAAAGATTTGTCAAAAGGTCTTATGGATGTTAACTGTAAAATAATTTTTGAGCATTGAATAAATACTATTATAATAATAAAAGGCAATAAGGAGAAGAAAATATTTTTAAAACCTTTGAAACTTTTCCTTGACCAGCACAGTTTTTTAAATTATCCAAATATTTTTCAAATTCTTTTCTTTCTTGATCAGTAAGTGTAACACATGCTTTGTGATCAATATCATGTAAAGGCAATTGTTTTTGAAGTTGTTGTCTTCTCAAAGCAGCACCAGCTGAACCCTTAATTGGCATTTTGTCAGATGGCAAGGCTTTCATGTAATCTGCAGCTAACTCTTTTGTTGTGTCTGGTGGGACCCACTCAAATGGGGTTTCAGCCTGAGCAGTTTGTTTTTTATCGCTCACCAGGAGCACTAAAATTTTTATATTTTTCAAAGGTAAAAACTGCAGTAATTGCTGAACGATTTAATTGCTAGGTCCGATACAAAATAATACTCACAGATAGAACGATTTTTCTTATTTTTCACGCTATTTCCAAAGAGTAGCTGAAATTGTGGGAAATCGACATCGTCAATGTCATGATCATCCCCTCTGCACTTGCAGTTTTTGCATATTTTTCTCCAAAAATGCAGATCTAATCCAGGACAGGTTGATTCACAAGTCAAGCAAGGTGCACCTGCGCCTGTTTCATGTGCTAATCGCGGCTAAGAACAAGTAATTAACAACATCGAAAATTCTTTAGCTCTGGAGTACTTATACCTAAACAAAGAACTCCTTACCTTGCGCTTCCGATTTTCTAACTCTAAAAGCCACTTGGGCTTATTTTCTTCTGATTGTTCCATCCTAGCTCTGATATATTTCGATAATTTTGCACTCAAGTATCTAAGAAGCAATTGGTTCCAATTCTTTGACTTTGCACGGGTTAAAAAATTATTTAGCGTCTGTTTGAAGAGATTGTGGCATGACTAACAAGTACTTACTGAGAATTTATCGCGTTCTGAATCACGATTTGGAGTAGTGGAGTCGCGCAGATACTTAAGTGTCGAGTCGCCGCGGGAACGTACTGACGACTCGCTGCATGGAAGCAACCGCTGATGCTGGAGTAGGGAGTTCAAAGGAGAGAAAATGAGAGAGAGAGAGAGAGAGAGAGAGAGAGAGAGAGAGAGAGGGGAGAAATAAAAAGTAGTGGGGTGAACGACTTCTGTAATTCTCGCATGACTCGATCCCGATGAGGACCTTGCCAGGGATGACTGCAAGTAATACTTATACGCAAGCGTATATTTCTTGTACACGCATATATTCAATTTCAATACCGAAAACGGAAAACAATCTTTGCATTCAACTATTTTCATTGTTTTTTTTTACCTATTGATTATGCGGGTAATAATGTAAATGCGTCTTTTTACAAAAAACAAAATATTTATTTTGTCTGCTCACCGCACAAAACAAAATTTTCTTTGTTCAATTCTATTTACATATTGACAACCTTTTGTACTGGATTTCTTGAATTTAACTTATGCCAAAAGCTGTTTCAAATTCTTGGTCTGTCATCTACACCAAAGTTAAAAATTCCTGTTAGTTGATAGTATTTTTGCCATAATGGCACTGTCTAGGGGACAGCACCGTCTACCGTAGACGGTCGACGATGGTGAACGATGGATGTTAAATTAAACAAATTTTCAGAGCTTTTTGTACCGTCAACGGTCTACCGTTGACGGTGAACGATAAACGGTAGACGGTGGACGATGAACGATTGACAAGAACTTTTTGCACCGTTTATCGTTCACCATCAACGGTAGACCGTAATGAAAAAAATTTTAGTGCTCCTGGTGAGCGATAAAAAACAAACTGCTCAGGCTGAAACCCCATTTGAGTACAAACAACTCTGAAAATTTTTTTTAATTTAACGTCCACCGCTCACCATTGTCGACCGTCTACGGTAGATGGTGCTGTCCCTTTTATAATTAATAATGGTATAATTATGCAAAGAAATGTACATTTCTTTTCAAGCATACCGTTATATTCATAACTTTTTATTACTAGCTACCATAATAAATTACCTTCTTTTTCTTGAACTTTTTTATCAGTGCTATATCATCTGCTAATTCTTTCAAATCTTCTTGGTTCATAACATTTTTACGTTTCCTTTTCTTTATACCAGGATTGTTTTCTTCTCGTCGTTTTTGTTTCTCTTTACGCAATTTCTTTTTACCTTGTTTTTCATGCTTGTTTTTTTTCTTTTCTGACCATGGTTCTGTATTTTTAACTGGCTTCTTTCCCTTCGTAGGCCAGATACCTGTCTTTTTATAATTTTTCAACTTTTCTAGTCGCGCTTGTTCTCTTTGTTTATTTTTATATGCTATTAAATTAAGATCTATATCCATTTCTATAAAAGAGGATATATCTCGGCATTTTGACTCAGGCATACGCGGTGCCTTCAACAGTCCAAAGCCCATGAATACTTTTCCTAAATCTAAATCTTTTAATCGTAAAATTAAATTACATTCATGCTTTTGATAAGATTGTATATACGAAACTATAGCTCTATTTGCTTTATCAAGCATAAGTCGATCTTCCAATTGTAATTTTTTCATATATTTTAAACATTCTTCCACAAAACTTTGATCAAGCTTTTGCTCGGTAAATTTCATTTCTACCTTTTGATTTCTTTTGATAAAATCAACATAGGCATCCTCAGTTTCAGACAAAAGCAATAATGCATTACCTTTATTTCCTATGCGTGCAGTTCTTCCACATCTGTGCACAAAACTACTTGCACTCGATGGAGGATCATATTGGATTACCCAATCAACTTCTGGTATATCGATACCTCGTGCCATTACATCAGTGCAAATTAGCAAGCCACTTTCAAGAACTTGAAATTCTTCAAAAATTTTGTGCCGCTTACTTTTCATTTTACCATGTATAGCTAGTACTTTTGTTGAATGCAGCATACTATAAAATAAGTAATATTTATTAATAAGATTTCCATTCTTAGATGCAAGTTATGTTTGCGTTCTATTTGTCATAACACAACTTACGCTTTTATAACTTCACTAAAATATTCTATACAAGCACAAGTGGAGAAAAAAACCATGTACTTCAAATTCACTCCTGTATTTTTTATGAAATTAATTGTGTAAGCAATTTTTTCGTCAGGATTAACTATTGCATAATAATTACTCAATTCCAATGGAGTTGAAATATCATTTGATTGTTTGATAGTTACAATCGCTGGATTTCTCAATCCAGCTCTGATCAACTGCTCTAATTCCTTGGTTTGTGTTGCAGAAAATAAGCCCGTTCTTCGTAATCTGGGTAAGTAATGCAGTATTGTATTGACTGTTGTATAAAATCCCAAGTCTAAGAGTCTATCCGCTTCATCCAGAATCAGTAATTCCTAATAATACACCAATTTTAAAATTCGACAGTATTAATTAAATTAATATTCAATAAGATAATTACCAAAGATTTAATAGCTCCAACTAAATTGATTTCTTTATAATTACTCAAAATATCTTCTAAACGACCAGGTGTAGCCACAATTATATTACAGCCATTTCTTAATTGATCAACATCATCTTTTACAGTTGAACCACCAACAAGCAAGACTTGTTTGAAAATAGGTAACTTTTCTAGAAATTTTGCCAATACTTTACTGATTTGTGTTGCCAATTCTCTTGTTGGTGAAATGACAATTGCTCCAACTTCAAACTTTTTCCACTTTTCTTCTCGTCTCTGCCATAAAATAAAAAAATATTAATGACCTGTTATAAAAATAAACTATCTTGTGAAAAACTGTAAAACCCTTATCAATAATAACCTGTAGTAATTCTAATAATGGTATGAGAAATGCCAGAGTTTTTCCACTTCCAGTTACTGCCTCAGCAGTCACATCTTTTCCTTGCAGTAGAAGAGGAATGCTTGCAGCCTATTGAAAAACAAAATCATATCGATAACATTTATTATAAAGAATAATAAATTCTAATTTATAGAAGTTTTGTACCTGTACTGGAGTCATTTTATGAAATTTTAACTCCTTTAACGTTTTCCTAACAGACACGCTCAATTTCACATCCAATTCTTTCCAATTTTGCGTTAACATGATGAATAAACTTATTCTTATTTTGAGAAACCAAAAAGAAAAGAAATGAAATCAACAATTACTACGGTGAAACGCTTAAACAGACAATCGTAGCATCGTAATTTGTAAATTAATACTTCTACTTGTGCATTGTGCTGTAGAGGTTAAGTATTGCGCGGCACCTTGCACTATACCAAAAAAGATTTCACTTATCCACTTACTAGGGGATCATTTGCGCGCGTAAACGCGCGCGTTGGTTTTGTGGTATATGAACTTTAAATGTATTATGTGTAGTAGGTTAATGTATATTAATTTATTAATATTATTCTTTAAATAATTATTTTGTACAAATTAAATATATTAAATATATTTTTATTAAATTGATGGTTATTAAATAAAACTGATAATTTAAGAAATTTTATTGTATCAGACGTTGCAAGTATAGAAGCACTGCGCATATGCTCGACGACACAATAATCACTCTACAGTTCTTATATCACTAAAAACTTTGTATTAACTCTTTATTTATTTTTCAAAAATTCAATTAAAATAAAACTAAAATTTTTTTTCTTTACTCTGTATTCTCTTTTATTCTCTCTTTAAGTATTTTGATAATTCAATTATTCACAGCTTTTACATTATTTAAAATTTCACTGAAGAAAAAAAAATTCTCACAATAATATGTTGAGGTCAGCTATGGCAGATCTTCAAACAAGCGCAACTTCGTTTGTCCATTGAAAATGATAACGTCGTTAATTGTCAGTTCCAGGCTTTAATGAAAAACGTAATTGTAACCCTTGAGGTGAATCGAGATCTTGTTTTTTTAGTTCTTGACCCCAGAGCGTCTATTACCAAAATTAACAATACTTACAGCGACAAGCGCAAATATTACAATAACAATATTCTAACGATTGCAGTTACTAATATTTAAATAAATACCAATCATTTCCTCTGATGTAAATAACGTTAATTTAGGTTAAATGACGTCACAAAATAATGTCATAAAAGGTCTGAAATTGTAGCATTAAATTTTCAATAGGGTCTTCTCAAAATTAGATCGAAAACCATACTTTTGTTTACACCAATCGAAAGCTTATGAGATTTTAATAATATTCTCTGCAAGTTCTAGGAACTTATAAGTTTTTATTAAAAGTCGCTGAAGGCACTTTAAGAATATAATAAAGTACTATGCCAAATTTAAAAAAAAATAATTTAGTAGTTTTAGCATAGTCATTGATTGAAAAAATGTCGTATATCCGCTCCTACTGCTCCAATCTTAATAAAATTTATATGAAAATTTATGGTTTTTATATTATACTTTAAGATATGTTTAACCACGTTTCTCTAACTTTAAAATTAACAGAAATAAGATCTATTTGTTGTTAAAAATATTGTTAATTAACAGAAATAAGATCTATTTGTTGTTAAAAATATTGTTATAAATATTAATTTTAAGAAAATTCCTTTTTAGCATTTATTGTAAGTAAGTCATAAGTTGTCGAATGAACGTGGTTGAATCCATTTATCATTCCATGGGAAATTTCGAGATGGATTTGAAATTTTAGGGTAAATGATTTTGCAATAAAACGTCATTTTGAGATATCGACATCGGATACCGATTTTTGTATTGTTCGTACCAACTCATCTTTGAGTACTTATCCGAAAAAAAATCATTTTTTGTAAAATATGTGGTGATATGAAAATTTAAAAAATTGTTTATTTGTTTAAAAATTTAACGATGAAAAAATTTAATTTTGCAGTCTGAAATACATGTACCTTATGGAAACTTCAATACTGAACAACTTTCATTTGTACCTTTTTTTACATAAAATGAGATACAATAAATTTATTCACGCAAAACTAAAAGAAAGTGCATTTTCAAACTTTATTTTGCAATAATAATGTTTCCGACTTGGCCCGAAGTCGAAACTTTAGGCTCATTTTCAGTAAGTTATCTAGTAACGTATTTCAATCATAAAAGTAAACCTGCAAGAAAAGCAATGAAAAAATCCTAAGTCTCCTATACTATATTTATAACTATATTTATTTATATCACCACCAGTTTCTACTAATGATATATAGTTATTCAGATATTAAGATTCGAATGAATATTCATAACAAATTTTGTAGAAACTACTTTTCAAATTTCAATGAAGCTTTGGAAACTATGTATAGAAGTACTAAATATTCAGTATTTTTTACACAAACGAAAGAAATTTTGCAGATAATAATTTATTTTTAATATATTCTATTTTGCGTTAATTACAATTTTTTCAGATATCGTATGAATATTGTTTTTCACCTTATTGAAGACTCGGTTCAATAAATTTTTATCAAAAAATTACCTCCACAAATATATGTGATTAATACAGTGAAAATACATAATCAAACTATGAAGTTTAGTGGTTAAATTATGAAATAATTATTATCTTAAAATTAGTTTATAAATTATTTTATGTTTATACTTATATTACAGATATCCAGAACTCGTTGAGAGCATTTATACTGATATTTTTTTTATTATCATTGAACTTTTAATTATCGTTTTAAGTGTTGGTACGATTAATATGCGCAGTTTTATGATTATCTTAAAATTAATATTTCCCAAAATATAAATTATAATTTTACAAATTTAGTTCATATTTTTTACTATTATAGCTTGTTATGAATTTAATTATTCCAATTAATTTTATACATATTGGATTTGTATTTATTGGATGGATAATGTACTTGTTTTGCACTAACTGGCCAGGTCAGAAATTAATAAATTTGAGTAGTAAAGAACTATTCGATTCAGTGTGAATATGAAAATATTGTTGATTGTAGTTTTAAAATTGATAACTACATTATAATGATTAATATTATTTATTTAGGTATGCATGTGGTTGGTATGAGTGTTCTGTAGAAACAAAATATTTAATTAAATTTATGTTGATGAGATGTACTGTACCTTGCAAATTGACAGCTGGTCCTCTGTTAATTTTGGACTTGGTAACCTCTGGTATGGTAAGTTATAATGCAAATGTTTTCAGTTATTATTAAATTATAGTTGTTCATTGCAGTTTTTTTTAAGGTTTTGAGAACAGTATTATCATATTTTACAGTGGTAACATCAATGTGAATTTATCAACAAATTCAAGCATACTGAATAGTTTAGTGGATGGGCATAAGATTAGAATATATTTTTATTTTCTGCTTATTTATATTGTTACCAATTCACATTTCTATGAATGAGTAATAAAATGTCGATTAAAAAATTATGCCGGTTTATAAATGCAAATCAAAATTATTATATTAGTTGCACTTCATTAGGTTTACCAATTTAAATATAATCTTTCATAAACACAGAATATATTTTGATACAGATGCACAAAATTAGATTTAACTCATACGTGAGTGACAAAAGGCCCATCGCTTAAGTTAAAAATCTTATGCACCTGTTTCCAAATTTATTTCATACCACAAAGCCTGAAAATGGTCCTCTCCTTGACAGCACAATTAATCTGCGAGTAGGCATGAAGGTATTTTCACCTCTTGATAAATAAAAGAATGAATGATAATAGTTTTTGAAATCATTTATTACTGTTTATATCAACATGCTTTAATTTAAAATGTTTTATTAAAGACATGCTTGTTATAAAAGAAAAGTATTTATTATTAAAATTAACGATTTAATAATTTTGATTCTTTTGCATTTTGGAGACTTTGAGTAATGTATAATTTGGCTAAACTTTGAGCACAGAATTGAGAAATGTGTTGACTGTAAGTATTGATCTGTCCAGCAGTGATCATAGGGTTAAGCCTAAGTGGTACTGGGATTGGTCTAATTAGTTTATTGATGTCTTCTTCAGGTAATGGAGGCTCATCCTTAGCAGCACGAGCAGCATTTTCTTGAGCTCTTTTCTGTAATAATCTGTTTTTATCTTGTTGTTGACGAATTACCATACTTTGGTAACGGTTAAACTTGATTGCTTCCTGGTTTAATTCATCAACACGATCCATCATGCATCGTAGTTGATTTTCCAACACAGTTGCAGTTCCCAAGTCCAAATACTTAGTACCCTCCTCTTCTGGAATCATTTCTTCCAATTCTGACATAACAATATTTGTCAAAGCACTGTTTCTCACTACAATAGGCAGCTCAACAAATAAATTCTCATATCCAACTTTCAAATTCTTCAGAGCTTCTGAAGTAAATTCACCATCTTTGTACATTTGAATAGCTTCTGGAGTAAGGCGATATGCTTTCAATGTTAAGAATCCTCTGGCTGATTTGGCAGTATCATAGATTATTACAACAGACTCTTCAATAGAAGTTTGGTAGTGAAATTGTGACTCTAATAGTGGTAAACTCAAAAAGTTACCCACATCAGCACTTTGATACCATCCTACATGGAAATGATCTACGTTAACACTAAAAAGAAGCAAAACTATCAATTTGGACTATAAACATGCTAAATACATGAAATGCTAGAAACAATTTCTTACATGCGAAGTCTTCTCATCATGCTCAGTTGATAGTCCTCCTCATCAACAACATCGTCATTTTTTGAGAAAGGGAAGCAATTGGTGATCTCAAGGCGACCATTAACATTCAATCCAAGAAGAGCTCCCTGAGCCACTTCCATATTACTAGATGCCTCCTCATGACAGTGTTTAACCATTTTCATAACCACCAAGCCATCGCATTGAACATAATCGATGCGTGGTTCCTGTTCCTGTACACGACGTGACTGATTTCGTCCTGACATTTTGGTCGAGGAAGTAGACCTGTGCATAACAAATATAACTTATGGGACTTAATTTTACCGCGTCAAAGTGAACAATTCTATGCAACACCTAACCACGTTTTTCCAGTATGGACGAATACCGCAGTCCTATGTCGATGCCAGTGTTGGGGTTCGAGAGACAGAGAGCCATCATGGGTAACTTGTGCTACTCATCGGCAATTTCAGACTGTCCATCGAGATTAGTTTGGTACAGCTAGCTTCACGCAATATAATATTGTCCAAGTGATTCTTACCAGAGATGAGTGGGGAGATGCGCAACGCTGTAGTCGTCGGCGCGGCGATTTTGAAGGCAGTTGAGCCGGCTCTCGAGTTGTGACGTACCATATGGTGCGAAACAAAATTCAAAGCAATGTGAAAATCCTTTACTAAAAAAAAAGGTGAAAACTCCTCGGAAAGCAGGTAGAAAGAGGGGGTAGAAAGCACAGCAGCGAGTATCTTCTTTCCGCGCTGCTCCGAGACGGTTCCGAGATTTTCGTGCACTCGGCCCTCGGTCAGCTACCTGAAACTCCTTCGAGCTAATCCGTTTTATTGCGGTCTTATTGTTGTCATCTTTCAAAAATAAAATTTTTAAATAAACAATTTTAATATATTTAATAATAGTATAATAAAACGGCATTTTTTTTCAATAACAACGAATTTTGAACGACAAAAATTGGTTAATATTAACTAACATTATTAAAAAAATATTTTAGATTTTCTTACTATTTTTATTGCTATTATTAACATAATAATATAACGTTAAATTAAATAATGTTATACATATTATAGAATACGTGATTTTTTCAATGTTTTTTTTGTTTATTTGTTTGTCCAAAGAGTGAAAGAAATGCTTAATGCACCTTGGCAGGAATTGTGCGAATTTCCCCGTGCGTGGGACTCTCCTGGCGAAAGATAGGCATATTTACTAAAACTTTTACTCTCATAGGACCGCAACACTTTTTTACTAATTAATCTTATTTACAAATTTTTCAATTAGAGATAACTAATAATAGCTAGCTATGTACAAGTAATATAATTATTTTTACATTTTAGCGGTTTTATATTTATGTTTACTTATAGTTAAATACTGATTTTTTAACGTTTTTAAGATGACGGCGAACGCTAGAAACGCGTAGAAGTACCATTTTTCCCAGTCTTGTGTAAACGCGTTTACGAGTTGCGTGCCCAGGTCCCAGTGCCATGAACAGTATAAATCGCATTTGGCGTCGTTTCTAGGCGCGAACAAATCGATGTCCGGTTCTTTACAGCGATCTGTGATTCTATCGAAGACTTCTTTAATTTAACTGCCATTCTGTATCTATGTTCCTAGTTCTCGACTCAAGATCCGTATTTGTATTTTCTTTGGAGGGTATGTACCATTAGTCCGGGAGTCCTAGGATTTTACCAGAAAGTTCGTGAAAGAGTTTATATTATTGCTGAAATATATTCTTAGCCACCTACTGAAAATAGCTCTAAAGTCTCGACTTCGGACACGATCAGGAACATTGTTATTATTGCAAAATAAGTTACCAAAATGCAATTTACCCAAAGAAATATATATATATATATATATTGCAAGGATGCACGGGGCTCTCAGCCACAAATCCTCACGCGCCGCTGCATGGTACCACCTTGTGCTTGGCCCGCTCTCTCGCTACGCTCCTGGTTATACTCGCGACTAATCACGCGTTAGACGATTCGTGGGGACCGAATCAAATTTTGATCGTACGCATGGTGGGGTGCCTTTGTATGTTCGCGTTCGGGAGTTTTTCTGTCCGTGTGAAAAAGGCGTGTCGTCCCTTCTTACGAATTTTCTCTTTCCAGCGCGGAATTAACATACGTTTGATACTGTTTTCATCCAGCGCGCAGATCACCCCCTTTCTTTTCTGCGACGCAAGTTTAACCCGTGGCAAATGTAACGGCGTCTCTGAGTTTCTTTCGGTGGAAGGAGTCTTGCCCCCGCGCCTGGACATCGCAATTTCGGGTATAAATAGGCCCGCCGGAGCCGTGATAAAGCACTTCAACTTTCCTCACCTCTCTGGTAAATACCTTTGGTTGGAGTCACCTATCCTTCCCTTTTAGTCTAGACGATGACTCCGGCTTATGCTGGTGGGTACGTCTTTGGGAGCAGCCCTCCCATCCTTTTTTAATATTCCGATGCAGGGTGGTACCGTGAAAAGCGGCTGCACTCAGGTGGACGCCTGATGTCCCCGATGCATACATCCATCCTTTTTTATCCGTAACGCAACACGCCTCTATCCCCGTATCTAGGACCCTTAGGTCCATAGCTCGCGAAATTTAGCTTGACACGCGTATGCGTTAAATTTTTGTACCTCCGCGACGATACGGATTGAGTCAAATCGACTCCTTAAAAATAGAATAAGCTCACAACGTTTTCTATAGTAAACAAAATTATTATTAAGGCGGTAAATTGTAAACTAAGGATCACTGAATAAACAATTATACATTACAGTATATCATGGGTGTATCTGTTTGATTTTGCGCTTTGTAACCTCTGAGTACCTCGAGTCCTACCACTATCTTACTTAAGTTATTACAGGATCGGGAGACCTGGCTCTGGCTTTTTCTTTTGTTGCTTTCTTTAATTTGTTTTATATGCACGAACTTGCTTTTATACTGCTTTGCAATCTAACTACTTGCATGCTAGTTAGTTCATTTAATTAATGCATGAGTTATTAAAAATCTAAAGTCATTATTGAAATTTACGCCACCCAGTCCCGCAACGAAGAGTCTGCGGCGTTGACGGACTGCACCACAGAGAGAAGGCTATGCAGTTACCCACGAGCAAGTCAACAGATCTCCCCCGGCTGAGAACCCCTTGCAATATATATAAAATTATTTAGCCGAAAGGTTCAAATTGATGTCGAATTCGATCCAGGGACGATAATTGAATCCAACTGCGTTTAATCGACAGCTTATGAAGTAATTAAGAAACGGTAAAAATAAATTTTCTTAATATTAATATTTAGCAACATTTATAATAAAGAATTTTTTTATTTTGGCCAATTTTTGAGTTAGAAAATCACGGTGAAATGCATTTTAAAGTACGCCAAAAATCATGAATTTTCATATAAACTTTGTTAAGATCGGACCAATAGGAGCCGAAATACAAAAATTTTTTCAATCGACGATTACGCCGAAACTACTTGATATTTCTAGTTGAAATTTGGCACAATGCTTGCTGAAATCATACTCTAAATGATTACATTTTACCCAATAGCTCTACATGCTTTAGTTCGTTTAAAAAGACCGACAAAAAATATGAATTGATCGCGCGCCGCCGCGTGGCTGCTCTGGCGGAGCGGCGCGGTGGTGGGGGGAAAGCCGCGCGGCGGCGAACAGAATTCATACACCTTAGTTGCAATTTGATTATCTCGGTAACCAAAGCTGCTATTGCAATACATTTTTTTTTATTTAACGTGTTTTTTCTCAGCTTTAACGTCATCCTAATTAAGTTATCATAGATACAATGCAAACACAGCAAATTACCAATTCTTCTAAAAAAAAAATCATTTTTGGCTACATACACAACCTTTGTACGCATGCATTGTACTGCTATAATCATAAAAATATTTAAATTTATCATATAAAGGTTGGGTAGCGCAATATATGTGTATAAAGGTTGTGTATGTAGTCAAAAATGATTTTTTTCAGAAGAATTGGTAATTTGCTGTGTTTGCATTGTATCTTTGATAACTTAATTAGTATGACGTTAAAGCGGAGAAAAAAACACGTTAAATGAAAAAAAAGTGAGCTGTCTCGGGACAGCTGACAGATGTGAAACATCGACTTTGATAATGATTGAAAGAAGTTTATCGTAAATGAAGAATATTAAACAGAAATAAATGTTGTTTTACATCAACCTAAAAATTACATGTAATTGTCTTTAAACTTTATTAATTTTGATGTTTCTCATCTTCGAGGCGTTCCGCGACGGCTCATTTTTTTTGTTGCAAAATTTTTGATTTATGACAATTAAATTGCGTCAACTAGACGAATGAAACACAAGAAAAGTTGATCACGTTAACTTTTCGAAATACACGACGCGTCTACTAGTCACATAATGTAAGAAAATTTTGAAGATGCTATGTCAGTCCGGTCAGAGGTCCGACGGTTGGGTCCTGTAGGTGCATTTCGAGTGCGTTTGCGAATTCATTGCTCTATCCTTCTCTCAATTAGCAGAACATTTTTTCCGCTTTCTATTTGTATAGTATACGCGCGAAACCTGGCACACACACAGACATACACAAATGCATTCTCACTCTCTCAGAGAAAAGCCCTAAAGAGAGCGAGTAGAGGGGGAAGAGAGCTCTAGTTGCCGCCGAGATGGGCCTGCATCGCGCATCTTAGAGAGTTTCCACACTGAGTGCTATGCGACATCTATTCGTGTAGTAAGAGTATATCTATATACGTGTACTCCCTTGTATATTGTGCTCCCTGTATGGAACCTCCCTTAGAAAGTGGAGGGGGAAGCCTGCTAGCAGTCCTAGTCGTGAAGAGAAGACTCGGCACGCGACAAGCATGCTGTATGCGTAGGCGGAGTGGGGGGTTAGAACGTTTCGCCAGATGTTAGGATTTTTTTGGTCGGAATTTTCTTTTGTTTTCAAGTACGGTTTCACTCCTCGAGGCGCGCCTATAGATGTTTCACATCAAAAATGTATTGCAATAGCAGCTTTGGTTACCGAGATAATCAAATTGCAACTAAGGTGTATGCCGCGCGGCTTTCCCCCCACTACCGCGCCGCTCCGCCAGAGCACCCGCGCGGCCGCGCGATGAATTCATATTTTTCGTTGGTCGTTTTAGATGAACTAAAGCATGTAGAGCTATGGGGTAAAATGTAATCATTTAGAGTATGATTTCAGCAAGCTCTGTTTTTTCTCTTTTTTTTCTACTAGAAATATCAAGTAGTTTCGGCGTAATCGTCGGTTGAAAAAATTTTTGTATCTCGGCTCCTATTGGTCCGATCTTAACAAAGTTTATATGAAAATTCTGGTTTTTGGCGCACTTTAAAATGCATTTCACCGCGATTTTCTAACTCAAAAATTGGCCAAATAAAAAAATTATTAATTATAATGTTGCTAAGTATTAATATTAAGAAAATTTATTTTTACTCTTTATTTTATTACGTCATAAGCTGTCGATTAAACGCAGTTGGATTCAATTATCGTTCCTGGATCGAATTCGACATCAATTTGAACTTTTCGGCTAAATAATTTTGCAACAAGACGCTATTTTAATATATTGAGATCGGGTTTCAATTTTTACGTTATCTATACTAAAAGTCATCTTTGAGGACTGATCCGATAAATAACGATCATATTTTATAAAAACTATGGCAATGTGAAAATTGAAAAAAAAATTTTTTATTTAACAATTTAGCCGGGAAAAACATTAATTTTGTATTTAGGAATATACATATTGCGGGGTTCTACTTTTCTTTAAGTTTGGTTATGTGCTGAATGCAATTTAACTGAAAAATAATAATAACAATATAAGGAAACACAAGGGGCGATGTACATGAAATAAGCCTTAACACTTTAGATGTAAAGCAGAAATTAATAGCTGTATTTATTCATATAAAATACAAGTGACTCTATATTCAATACGTGATCAATGAAATTAATAGAATGCTTATTCACAATAAAGATTAATATTTAATTCATTGGGAATAATACATCATCTGCAGAAGTACTGTGGCGTCCTTGAACCAGCGAGCGATGTTCCTGTAAACATACGACAAAAGCACTCGTACAGCAGCGAACGCGGACGCGACCGTGTATGTAAACACGACTTATGGATAATTCTGGAACGACACGAGCAAGAAATTTACGCTTTTAAAAGAAAATTGTACTACACCGCATGAAGTGGGCGTTGCTGCTAAAATCAAGCCTCGCGAATATTCGTCGTTGCGCGTCGACATTCACTCTCTAAGAAATGTTAGAATCCCCACTAGAGAATGGAGTAAAGAATTCGCGAGGGCTCCTAGCATCTGGAAAGACGTACGTAGCACGACCTTCCCAGCACACAAACACCTTGATGAATGTGCTGCATCAACAGAGCTTTTGGTTACTTGAGTAATAACCCTATACGAGGGCGGATTACTCAGAAATTAGAAGTATTCAATTTAAAAATAGAAACCTACTCAATACGTAGGTAGATGCGGCGGTGGCACTGGAACGCACGTGGATGCGGCGCGAATCGGCCACTTGAACACGGCTCTCCGATGGGCAGTCCAAAACGTCGCTCGACAGCTTCTCCGTCATGGTCTTTCTCTATGGGGTGGTGCACTGGTGCCGAAATAACGTCAACTTCTTTCAATAGATTCACGTGCTCTGCTCGTCCGGAGAACGCGACTGAGCTCCGGAGTTCTACTTTCGGCGGCTTGTAAACGGGGGCTCAATGCGTGTTAGACTATCCTGCGTATAAACAATACTTTTCTCACGTCGCGTGCCGGGTCGCGTGACGTTTGAAGGACCGCCTAATCACACAATTACAGAACTTTGTACTTGTATTTGTTTTTCTCGCGCCAATAGTTAACGCACGTGTATAGTGTAGACCTGCGCGTGAGCCAGGTTGCGGCCGCAACAAAGCATGGACGGGACTTATATACTATAGTGGGCGCTTCGGTACAGGAACGTACCAACGCATGTTACATTCTATATCTCCATACGCGTGGACATAGCAAGGCTATTTGTACCTTGCAATATATTACAGAAAATTCAATGGTAATCAACTTTTGTCCCTACATTTTTTCGCATAAATTGAGTAACAAAAAAGTTAATCAGGAAAAACTGGAAAAAAATGCATTTTGGTAACTTATTTTGCAATAATAACAATGTTCCCGATCAGGTCCGAAGTCGAGACTTTAGGGCTATTTTCAGTAGGTGGCTAAGAACATATTTCAGCAATAAAATAAACTCTTGCACGAACTTTCTGATAAGATGCTTTTGAACTCCCTGACTCCTGGACTACATGCCTATAACAAAAGCTTACGTTCCTCGCACCAATTCCATATTTTTCTGGCTATTTCGTGTAGTGCTATAACATGAGTACCTCCCATGTTGTTTACGTACGTAACTGCAGTCGTATTGTCGAGTCTTAACAATATCTCGCAGTTATTGAGATGGGAAGCAAAGCATTTCAGAGCGAAGAAAGCTGCTGTCAGTTCAAGGTGACTGTTTCCCTATCCGAGTATGTACTCCACTTCGTCAGTGACGCATCCGAAAAAATTTTTTTTTCGTATTTCTCCAATTTGATTCTCTTCCTTAATCTGGGCAGTAGTCTCTCCCACCATTCAAGATCGTCCATTAGCCCTGCCCGTAAAGTCATGTTCCGCTCGAAATCGTTGAGACTATTTTTCAGTGCTCTGTTTTTCTCAATTTCCAGTCTCTTAACGTGTACTGGGCCATATTCTACTTCTGTGCCAACCGCGACTAAAGAGCCTATAATTCTTGCAAAATCTCGAATACTGCATTCCCGCTTTTGTTTAAACGCTTTGATTATTTTTGTCAGTGACTGCCTTTTCTTTTCAGTTGGCACAATTTCGAATTGTTCAGAGTTGGTGACAAAACCTAGAAACTCACAGTTCGTGCTCGATGTTAGAATTGACTTTTGATAGTTAATTAAGAAAGCTAGTTTTTCGAATAATTCGATCGATTCAATTCTCCGCACACGCTTTATAATTTTTTCCATATAATAAAAAATCATCTAAATAGATGCAAGAGGTCCAACTTCTTCCGTCTAGGTGATGTCGACTATTGGTTTCATTAGCTTTGTAAAAGATATGGACTCACACTCAGTCCGAACGGTGGGCATGTAAATTCATAAGTTATATTTCCAAATATAAAGCGGAGGTATTTTCTCGATTTTTCATGAATTGTAACTAAGTAGTACGCGTCCCGTAAATCTAAGTTTGCCATGTAACAATTGCGACGTAGCAATAATTATTGCTGCGTCGGGAACATTATTGCACGGCCAGCTGACTCACTCTCGGCGAGTTGACAGCTCGTGGAGCGGAGCCAGCGCTCGCTCTTTTGGTGGAGTTTACGTTTTGGAGAAAAGGATATTAGAGAAATTGAGTCGACTACATTTATAGAGGAATTTGGTAACATTGTATTCTAAATGTATTTGATGATTATTACTTTTATGGCGGAGATGCAGAGAAGTTAGGTGGCGGTTTTGGTGATTTCGAACATAGAGGAAACTTTCGCGATTTACAGCGGATTGTAGTTCTCCCGTTTTGTTCAATCTAAAGTAAAGCCACTCAAAGAGGATTTTTCGCGGCCTTTTCTCTAGTTATCAACCGTCAATCTTGGAGTTAGTTATATGGCCGCGTGCCCATGCCTTTACATAAATTCACTCTGTTATTGAAGAACCGATCGTGTATATCATACGATAATATATTTATGTTTTATTAATCTTAATTATTGACATTTTATATTTGTTTAACCCTAATTGCCACCACTATCCCGATTTTCACCATTGCAGGAACATCACGAGCCGGAGAAAAAGAAGTAAGCTGCGCAAAAGAAATATTTTTGTACACTAACTGGAATCCTCGTGCGGGCGAGTAAATTCCACGTTACACAATTTTGAAACACTAACTTGCTTGAAATTTTAATATTCTTCATCTTGAATTGTGGAGCCGTTAAGTATTCAGGTTTAGTATGAAACTATTCGTTCCATCTTTCTTCGGCCTAAGAAAGTATGACGAAATAATTGCCCCTTACGGTTTCACATTTTCTTACAGCTCCCTTTATGATTAATTCTTTAATAGCTAGTTCGAATGCTTCGCGATTTTCATCTGTAATCATGGAGTTGCGCGAAGCTTTTCTCTGTTTAGCTGGCTTGTTGAACTTTATTTTATAACCTGAGATGCAACAGCTCAGCATAAATTTATCGCTCGTAATATTCTGCCATTCCGCATAAAAGTTCCTTAATCTTCCCGCAATTCTCATCTCTAATTCCGCTGGCTGCGATTCTCTAGCTAGTGCTTCTTGGATGGGTTGTAACAACTGTGCTGCGTCCTCGTCCTTCCGTAGTTCTCGTTCGCTCTGCTCTTTTGTTGTTGACTCCTGTGCGCCCTTGCCTTCGTGCTCGATCGTTGCGGGCTTGATTCTAGTATGTGGAACTTCTTGAGGTTAATCGACTGTCTTTATTTGTGTTTTTGTTTGTGAGTTTTCGCTTTAGATCGTTTGCAGCCTTTTTTATAGCTTTTGCCTCTTCAAACTTCTTCGGCAAATCCTCGCCATACAGTTGTCTGTCCATTTTGTTTTTTTCCAAAACCGCTCACAAACTTGCATCTACGCTCGGGTTGGTTAGTAGTTTGCGCGTCGAGGAGTCTCTATTGTGAAGTTCCGCTGGAATCTGAATGATATGTGTTAATCTTTCAAAAGTCTGTTTTATGTTCAGTAGCGCACCATCCTCTAGATTCATGATTTCAGTTGCTATATCTCCTAGAGCTTCTACAGTTATTTCGATTTTTTCCTGTGACGCTGCTACTGCCATGTCTCTCATGGACATTATCTTGTAGTGCCGCTCGAACTTCTGGATTCAGTGCTGGTGTTTACAGATAGCAGTCTTCCTTTAACGAATATTTTTCTTTCAGCTTTTCCGTCAGCTCTTTCTCAATTCCCGTCGCTACCCATCCACTTCAGCGTTGCACTAAACTGGGATGTATGGATGTCACTTTCGCGTCGTCAGCTGACGGGTGTTTTCCCAGGATCTCTAATTGGTCCTTGTCCACCTTCGTTTCTGGTTCCTCCTTGTCGTTGGGTTGAGTTAAAATTTTAAAAAATCCAAAATTTTTTTATTTGATTTTTTAAAGGCAAATTTACTGCAGAATGAGCTGCCTTAGTCCTTTTTGCCCGAAAGAATTCCGTTACAAAGTTATAGGGAAAATACCAAAAAAATACAATTTTTCAAAATTGCGTATTATTCATATTTTGATTTATAGCGCTTTTGATTATTCAAAAAATTGCGTTTTTATAGAAAATGTAACATTCAATGTGTTCACAAATTCCTTTTGAAAGCGCAATTTTATTTAAAAAAAAGCACACATTATTTATGAAATCGTTATGTACTGTAATAGCTAATTTTTATGAAATCGTAGATTTTTTTTATTTTGAATGTTCAAAATAAAATAAATTTAGAATTTAAATTTAGTCTCGTAATTTTTAATCAAACTTATAAAGGGGTAAAAAAACATACATGCAAATTTAAATTACCGCCTAAAAACATGGCACCTTACAGCATATGGAACAGGAAATCACTGTTTTACCGGCCTAGTGGAGTTTGCATTCAGACATCAGCTGTTTCGTCTGCTGTCTGTAGATTAGTGCAAGCTGGATGTTGTGCTGTTGTGATAACTTCTGAGTCTCACTAGTGTTCAACTTTAGATAAGTGTTTTGTACTATAAACAACATATTATTTGTGAACAATCTGTTCTTTGTGTGTGTATTCATTGTTTCAGGTATATGGGCTATAAATATCATATGCACGAGAAGATGCCTGTGTGTTAGATGGTCTCAAAGTCTACAGTAATTACTAATGATCCTATAAAGTAATGGGTAAGCAATGATAAAATTTATATTCATCTAAAACATGCTGACTGAATGCGTATTAAAAACTTACATTTCAATTTCAGCTTTCGATACTAGTATATCTACATGTACAGCACCCGGGTTTTCATACATGGCTTAATATATACGTATCTTATGCCAAAATATAAGAAAAATATGCCAAGTAGTTCATGTAAGTACTACCAGTTAAATGTACATAAGTGTTTCGATAAACTTTAAATGCATTTTTCTCAGTCTTGACATGTTTATGATTTTAGGTCCTTTACCGCAGGATATCTCAGCATCCAGATGATGAATTGACACCAGACAGGATGGAAAATCTTCTGAATACGTGTCTTCACTGCTTGAACGGAGCAGAATTGACTAATACAAGGTAAAAGTCAATGTTGCGTATATGAATATATGTAATATTCACTATAATTACTGATATAATCATCTTATGAGTTACTAAATATTTAAAATTTATTTTTTGTATAAAAGTCTTCCGCTCAAGCAGTGAAGAAACATATTCAGAAGATTTTACATCCTGTCTGGTGTCAATTCATCATCTGGATGCTGAGATATCCTGCGACAAAGGGAAAAAAGTGCTGAAAATTAGTGATTCATACATGTAATTGTTTACAATGTAAGTATAGATATATAATTTTTTTAAAATAGTTAAAAATATGTTTAATACCTACATTTGAAGTAGGAAAAAGATTTTTTTTATATTATTAATAAATAATTTTTTTCAGCCTATTACTTATTAATGTCTTTTTTACAGGTTTAACTCAGGCATAACCCCTTAAGGTCCAATAGTGAAAATTTCACTATTTGTGGTAGTGAATTTAAATACACAATTGAAGTAGTGAAAAATTCACTGCCGAATTAGCGAAAATTTTAGAATTCTCATTTGAAACAGTGACTATTCACTCTTTAACGTAGTGAATATCGCTCGCAACTATTTTGTGTTGAGAATATTCACTATTTATCAAGTGTAGTGAGTATTGCAGTGTTTAATACGTTAACTAATGGTTAGTGAATACTCACTATGCATAAAAGTGCTTTTGGAACATGATTTTCACTACCCTTCTAGCGGCTTTTCACTAAGCGGTTATTGAATATTGTCTTTACAAAATAGTGTTTTTAGATCACATATTTTTGTAATTGTTAGGTTAAGCCTACAGAGAGTTTTACGTCACGCGCGGGTTTAGATGAGCGCGGCAAAATCGAGAGGGGGAGAAAGTATCTGAGTCGTGCGTTCATGCACACGACGCCGCACTTGGTAGCGTGCGATCCCTTGGTGGTTCGTCGGAGCGCAGATTCAAAAAATTAGCGTGGGGCGGAGCCGATGCGCGGTCGCGAAATAAATGATCACAGAATCAATAATTTAAATTCATTATAATTTTTACCTTCTTCTTCGGGGGTGAGAACTGGAATCAGCAACAAAATGGTCAATGGAAGTTTCCACAAAATGGGGCAGACTTCGACGGTCCTTTTGAATCAGCAAACCAAGTACAGGAAAACAGCAAACAAGATCGAGCGACAAATGGATTGGGGTCCCTGGACGGTGGAGTTTGTTGGAGTATTCGGGCCGAAAAAGTATACCTCGCCGAAATCGTTTCGAAAAAAGTTTTTATTTGAATTCGAGCAAATAGTACAAAAATAGAGAACTAATGCCACTCAGGCTTCTATAAGAAATAAAATAATACTCAATAGCACGAAATAGCGTGTGGATAGCTCGGCAGCTCGAGACGCTCTGCCGGAGGGCTCGCAATTATGCGTCGGAGATAGTGCGTCACTCTCTCTCCCACTAATTGTTCTTACCTCTCCCCCATCCCTCTCTTCGCTTCATTTGCGTCTTCACTCTCTCTCGCACCCATGGACTAGGTACGAAGTCCGGCGGCGCTGGGGAGGGCGAAGCGCTTGGTCAGCGTTTCGAGGGCTGTGGGAGAGGTACTTTTATCGCTAGTCTTTGTTAGACTTGGCGACGGTTTGGCGCGTACCTTTGCGCTTTTCTTAATCTTTTGGCCGTTATGCGACGTTGCCGAGTTTGTCGTACGGCATCGGCACATAACATCCTCCCCCCCTTGGAAGGTTTGCCGTCCCGGCAAACGATGATGTCGAATACAGGGCGGTTGGGGGCGGGTTAATTGAAGAATTGTCATGGTGTTATTCTGCCTTTCGATTGTTTTACGCCCTTTTGTTAGTTGAAACTTAGATACTATTTTAGATTATTGTTAGTACTTAAGATTAGGGGACGCTTGGGTTAATTTGGTCAAATAATATTTATCATTGTGTTATATAAAGTATAGAATATGTTCATGTTTTGCAGGAGGTTTCGATGTCCTCAGCCTTATTTAAGTTATAGTGATTATAGTTATAATGAAGATATGATATATGCAAACAGTAAAAAGTAAAAATTGACGCAAAAAAGTGAATACAAAATAAAATGGTCGTCGCTATGTAAAATGGTATATAAAACGGTAACTCTTCGGTTGTCGTGGCAAGAGCAAAGTCGGGTGGTTGGCGCTGGTGATTTCACTGTCTTGTACTCGGGTCGAAGCAGTTCTCACAGTGCTCTTTGTATGAGCGCAGTGGGATTAGTTTGTTGCACCAGTGGTGCGTTTTCGCCGTTATTTTGCGATACATTGCTCTAAATCTCCCCTTGGACTGATGGAGCGCTTTTTTCGCATCTTCCTGGTGTCTGTATGTTAGAAAGCCTGTGTGGGTGTGCGTAACGATGGCTTTCGCGTGTGGCTTTTCCAGCGGTATATACTTCACAGTCACGATTTCCCCAAATTTGTTGAAAATTTACGGATGCTGACAGTGCTGCAATCCAGTTGTGCCAGATCAATCATGTCTGGCTTCAAATGGCCCCAATCGCAACGATTATAACCGTAGCAGTTATCCTTCGCTTCCATGGCCGAAGTCATGCTCTCGAAATGGATGAATATTTGTAATTTGTTTTGTATCGTCGGGTGCGTTGATACGTCAAACCTGATGACACGATCAAATCCGGTGAAGTGGCCGTGCATCTGGTGTAAGTCATGGTCAGAATCTACTACCACCCTCAGTTTGCTGTAGTCATAGACCTCGTCGTTGTCGCGTAGGTCGTCAAGGTCTATGCGCTGAGTAGGTGCTTTTGCTTCTAGTCTTTGTATGTCTTGTTCGTGCAATGGCTGCTCGTAGTAAGCAGTCATTGCAAGAACATCGTCACTGGTTTTCTGATTTTTTGTCTTGCATGCTCCCACTGAATGTAGGAGCAATGCCGCCTCCAATGTCGGTCCTTGGTAGAGGACCGTCATTGTATGCGCGTTTATGTTGTGTGCTGCTAATAGTCTGAGGGTTTTTGTGCCTTGTCTGCGATCGTCGGTCTCGTCTCTTTCGTCCGCGTCCCAGATGGAGAGGTTCAGTAGGTCGACCTGAGTCGGTCCTACTGCTCCTAGGACGTCTTGTTCGTCTTTGTCTTCTCCGTCATTAGTCTCGTCATTTGTCTTGTGGTCGTGTGTTTGTTGGTCTTGGACTGAGTCTGTCAGTGAAATTGTGTCACTGTCATCGTCATTTTGGTTTGTTGTGTTTTTGAGAATTTCATCCACCTCTTCAAGCGATGTTTCGGCCCTTTCGGTCATTACCGATGCGGTTTCGGCACAGTTGTCCAGTACAATCATCTTGATGGACACCTCTTTCTTGTAGCGAGCTGTCAGCTTCCCTACGTTCTTGTTGTTTTCCACCACAACGCTTATTTCCTCGACGTCTTGTATGTCTCCGAATGTTTTTACATACTCTAGGACCTCAGTGACGTACGTTGGTGGTCTGTACGTCACTCTAAATCCTAGCGGATCTTTCTCGAAGTCCGTCTCTGCATACAGAACATTCAGCGCTCTCGTGTGGTGTGCCATCTGTAACAAAGAAAAAAAAACATAGGGTTTTTATGTGGGTCTTTTGTGTGGTTGATATTATACTCGAATTTTTCGCTTCATGCATCGCGGGTTAGTTCAGCTATGGGTTTGCATGGTTAAAGATTTACTTTTGTTTTGGTGTGTTTTGTGTTTGTTTGTGTTTTGTTATGTTTGTGTGTCAATGCGTTGATAGACGCATTGTTATGTTTAGTTTGTGGTGTCTTCTTTTAGTATGTCTTTTGCGTATTCAATTTTCCAATTTTCTTGCGGTTCTTGTGGAACTTTCTTTTTTAGTTTTTCTGCTTTTTCTATTTCTTTGTCCCAATCTTCTTGTTCATTGTCAATGTGTGTAGAGTTTAGTTGTTTCCAGTTGTTTTTCATGCTTGCCTCTCCCCAGATGTCTTCGGTTTCTTCCTCTTTTATGTCTTCTTTGTTTTGGACTTGTTCATTTTCTGCGTTGTCGCTTTCATTTTTCTCGTCTTCTTCTTGATCTATGTAGTGTGGTTTTGAGTACTTCGTTTGTTCTTGCCATTGTGGTTTTGCGTACTTGAAATCTTTGCGTACATTTTTTATTATTTTATCAATGTCTTCGTTGCTGTGGAAGACTGTTTCTACAATGTATTTGTCTGTAACTTTCATGTCCCCTTCCCATGACAGGTGGTGGTAAACCATGCATGTGTTTTTCTTTAAATACTTTATTAACTCTTCACTGGTTTCTTCATCGTTTATAGAGAAGTATACCTTTTTAGCATCACGGATGGTAGCCATGATGTTGTCATTGTCTTGTTCTTCGTCACTGGATGATCTAATTCTTCCTTTCGCTCAGACTTGTTGGCGGAAAGTTTGTCTTTCTTTCCTGCTTTGTACAATGGCTTTTGGTATTGCCATGGTACATAGTACATTGGGGTGGTGCGAAAACGCATGAATGAGTGTATGTCATTTTTTATCTTGATTGTTATGTCTTCTATTTTGTATGAACCGTGTTTTATTGATATTCCAAGCGGTTCCCTTGGGTACTTGTTTTCCAAGTATCGGATTGGAATATCGATGTTGAGATGAATCGTGTCCATATTTGTTTTGCTATAACAAAAGGATGTTGTGTGTGCTTAGTCATCGTTAATAGGTGTATGTG
Organism: Philotrypesis tridentata; assembly: GCA_018906965.1. Lineage (NCBI taxonomy): Eukaryota > Metazoa > Arthropoda > Insecta > Hymenoptera > Pteromalidae > Philotrypesis > Philotrypesis tridentata. Next base: position 4,979 of record JACCIB010000770.1, on the reverse strand, counting down.
TTTGTTTTGTGTTAGTCACTAACATATTTTCTTTGGGTGGGTTTGCTCATTTTTAGGCACGACCGCAAGGCGGGAATGCCTTATAGTTTTATCATCGCAAAAATTGTAACCAGCGATATCTCAGCCAATTTTCGACCAATCAGGCTGAAAATTTAGGAGAATACAACTCTTATATGTACAAAAAAACGTTTTTTTTACTTTCGCGATTACCGGCCAATTGTTCAAATGAGAGCTCTTTATGCTTATTTTTACATGTATTTTTAATTAATTATGTTGTAATAAGTTTATCTCAGTCAGATAAGTTCCAATCGATCCAATTTTTTTTTCACAAACTCTCCTTATGTTAATATCGTGACAGTCTAAAATTGGACTTATTTCCATTCATACAAAAAATATGCGGGCATTTTTTAAATTTTCGAAAAACGGTTTTTTGGTTATAACTCAAATTCTAAGCATTTTATACAAAAAAGTTAAATGGAAATGTAGTACGTCTCAAAAAAATACAACTTCTTCCTATTAACATAAACCCTCGAAAATGATTAGAATTCAAGTTCACAAGCTAAAATCGAATTTTCACATTAAAATAATTCGTTTAACATCATAAAACTTTTTAGGCTTACGTTGCACATAAAAACGTTCAATATAAAAGTTGTATACATTTTAAAAATACAATTTTTGACCATAATAATTATACATTCAGAGCGATTCAATATATTGTAAAACTCGAAAACAGATTTTTTTTAAAAGAAATTTCAGTTGGCCTCGATTATCTCTGCGAAATTAACTCCAATCGAGGCAAATTTTTTTTCATAAACTCTCCTTATGTTAATATCGTGACAGTGTAAAATTGGGCTTGATTCCGTATATACAAAAAATATGCGGGCATTTTTTGGATTTTCGAAAAACGGTTTTTTGGTTATAACTCAAATTCTAAACATTTTACACAAAAAAGTTAAATGGAAATGTTGTACGTCTCAAAAAGATACAACTTTTTCCTATTAACATAAACCCTCGAAAATGATTAGAATTCAAGTTCACAAGCTAAAATCGAATTTTCACATTAAAATAATTCGTTTAACATCATAAAACTTTTTACGTATACGTTTTACATAAAAATGTTCAACATAAAAGTTGTAGATATTTTAAAAATACAATTTTTGACTATAATCATTATACGTTCAGAGTAATTCAATATGTTGTAAAACCCTAAAACTAATTTTTTTAAATAAAAATTTCAGTTGATCTCGATTATCTCTGCGACATTAACTCCAATCGAGCCAAATTTTTTTTTACAATCTCTCCCTATGCTAATATCGTGACAGAACAAAATTGAGCTTGATCCCATACATACAAAAAATATGTCAAACCAGGTGAGCGCGAAGCGCGAATGTAGGGGGATCTGGTGAGCGCGAAGCGCGAGCGTCGGTCGTGCCTTATATGCAAAACGCGAAGCGAAACGCGCGAAGCGCGTTTCGTTTCGCGTTTTGCATGCCTTGCATCGCGAAGCGATGCAAGGCGGCAAGCCACTGAGACCTGAAGGCCCGAAGGGCCGAAGGTCGAATGTGGCGCGCTAGTTAATAATTGTGTTTGTTTACTAATTTGCGTTGAAGGGGTGGTGCATTTAAATGTTAAGTAGGTCCATGTTTAGGTAGTTTGTCTCGTCAAGTAAGGCATTTTCTTGTTCCGTGGATATTTCTTCTGTTGTTGTTTCCATCAACATGATTTCATTGTTTTCTGATGTTGGTGACGTTTCTGGTGCATTGTTCTTGCTTTCTGTTGTGCCTTTAGGTATTGGTATCTTTGATCTTTGTAGTCTTTCTTTCCATTCCGGTTGTTTGGTGCATGTAATTTCATGTAAATGGTAAATGTCTATGTCTATATGGTTGTTGCATTTATCATGTTTTTTTGTGTATTTTTCTTTGTTGGTTTTTGATGGTTTCCTGGGTACTGAGTACACTGCGTTGTATGTTGGGTCGCATTCTTCTTTTGCTTTCTTGGCGTCTTCTTCGTTGAAATATTGTACGTATCCATAGGCTAGTTTTCCTTTTTTGTCCTTGATGGTTTGGTGGTAAACTAGTTGTCCATATTTTGCGAATGCTCTGAAAAATATTTCGTCTTTTACTTTTTCTGAATACTCCCATGGTAGTGTGCAGAATAGTCGTCGGTTGTCCATTGGTGCTGGCGGTGCATTGACTATGTGTATTTCTGATTTTACTGAACATGTTTTTTTGTGTTGTATTTCCGTTGTCTCTTCTTCGTTTGACATGTTTCTCTTTTTTACTGCTTGATGTTCCTTTTGTTTTTTGAATCGATTTTGTTTGATTAAAGTTGCTCGTCTTTCGTAGGCTTTGGATGCGTCTCGTTCAGTGTGGAAGGTCATGGTGATTTTTTTTGTTCCTGGTTCATATTTGTGTTGTTCGTAGTACATCGTATGTGGTGTTGCGATGTATTCAAACTCTCTTAGAATTGCGTACATCGGTATGTCATTGTCGCAAAAGATTGTGATGGATTTTGGTTGCTTCATGGCCATGTTGATGTTTTCTTCTTTCTAGAAACGAAATTCGCTGTTAGGGTGTTTCAGCCTCTTGTATTGGCAGTGTTAGTTTGGTTTGTGTCTTTTGTATGTCACGTCTTGTCATGTGCTTGGGTGTTGCACCTTCCCCTATTTGTGTTGTTTTTAATTCTATTGTGTTTGTTGTGTCTGTGTTATGTGTTTGTGTTTGATATTTGTGTTTTCGTGTAAATGGAGTCAAGTTCTTCAAAATTTTCGATTTGATGATTATAATAGTGATTATAATGATTATTATTATTTGTGAGGTTAACCCTCCATAGATTAATGTGTTTGTTTCAAAATTTTGTCTTTTGTGTTCGTTAATTTGATCTAATTCATTCAAAATTTCATTCAAAGGTTTTTCATTTCTCATACTAATTGCTTTGTCGCTTGTTTCTTTTGTTTTGAATATTGTACTAGGGTTTATGTTTACTTGCGATAACAGAGGGTGAAATTCTGTTATCTTAAGGTCAATGTTGGGTGCATAAATGTATGTGAAATTTGATGTTGTTGTACTTTCCCCTGCTAAAACCGTGTTTGCGGTTTTCGCTATACATTTGGGTGATATTCTTAATATTCCCGCGTCTTTTATGACTACTTTGAATTCAGGTGTTTCTTGGCAGATAAAAGTTATGGTTGTTGGTTGGCCGGTTGAGTATAGCCATGATTTGTCATTCTCTAAGTAATTCCATTGTGTTTGGGTAAGCGGGTTGATTCTAATGTCGCATTGTTTGATGGAGTCAGTGGTGGGGTTTAATAATAGTGTGATTTCGCAATCTGTCATTACGGGTGTGTTTTGCTGTGGACCTAGTAGGGGACAGATTTTTGCATAATGAGTGTTGGTGCATTTGCTTAATCTGTTTTCGTTGAATTTTATGTATTTTGTTTGGTCGATTGTGGTAGCAATGTGTGTGTGTGATGGCTTTATGTGTGCCATTCCCAAACTTACGTTGTTGTGCCATTGTGGTATCGCAATGGGGTGCATTTTGTATGATTGGAATTCAGTTCGATCTACTAATGGTAGGTGTAGGATGACGATTGTCTTTCCATTTTGGTGTAGTGCGTCAATTTTTGAAATCTTTATTATTTCTTCTGGTCTCATATGTTCAGATGGAATTGGTAGATCCATATCTGTACTTACTCTTTTGACATCTGCATTTATTTGTTGCAGAATATCATGTGTGAGTATGTCAGGATGAACTTTGCCATTTTTTGCTTTTCTTAGTATGTTCAATATTTTTTCATGACTTTTTATCATGTGGTCTAGGGTCATTTCTAATCTTTTTACGTAGAGCATGATTTCTACCAGGTATTTCATTTGTTCATTTTCTTTTAATACACTTGTTACGATTTGCTTCAGTGTTTTTTCAAAACCTTCTAGAATGAGTTGGTGGTTTTTTGTGGTTTTGTATAAATCATCGAATTTGGTTGCTACTATGTGTGTGTTTTCTTTAACTAAATGTATGATTTGTTTTTGATCAGTGAATAATTGATCAATATTTTGGTTGACTTTGTCAATATCATCTTCGGTGGCTAGGCCAAAAAGCGATTTGCTTATTGATCCTATGAATCCAACTGGTGTCATTCTTTTCATTCTGATGCTCGATGGGTATTTCGAGTTAGGATATTCAATTTGACCTAGGTTGTTTATGGTTTCTTTGATGGTTGTTTTCAGCTCTGTTAGCGTTTTTTGTTTTATCTCTAGTAGGTCAGTGCCTAGGGCATTTTTGCATTTGTATTCTTCAATCGTTGTTATGCATTTATTGTAGACCTCCATGTGGGATTGTGATGGGTTGTGTATGTTTAGGAATTGATCAACGTCGATGACTATGTTGACTTTCCAGTCTGCTCTTATTATTTTGATTTTGTTTGATTTTTCATAATAAATGCCAGGGTTTGGTGATAAGGTTTCTTGTATGTGCAATTTATTTTCGTTACTATGTGTGCTAAAGCCTGGTACAGTGGTGATGAACCGGATGAACGAGACTGTGCGGCGGTTCATCTGTAACAAAATGAATTCTAGTCAGAATTGCTGTCTGATTTTGGATCTTCAGTATCTATATGTGCATCTTTGAGTTTGTCAATGTGTTTTCTAATTCTTTTGCCATTGGGGTATTCTAGTATGACATTTTTCTACCTATGAATTCGATGATTTTCAGTGGTTTATTTCTGTAGGCATCGAATTTACTTGTTCTTGGTTCATTTATTAGGCGTGCGTATCCGCCTATTTTGCCTTTGAATTTTCTGATTTTGTGGTCATATCTTTCTTTTGATTTCATTTTGTTGTGTATTATTCTTTCTCCTGCTAATACTTTCATTTCATCTAATCGAAGTATTAAATCTCTGATGTACACGTTGTATGTGCGTAGTTTTTCGTCTGATGGTATTTTGATTGGGAAACGAGCTGTTTTGCCGTATACCAATTCAA